>JASAMZ010012475.1:12500-15087 GCA_030248115.1 Linhomoeus sp. GSCO2_2 | reverse complement strand
CTGGAAAATGGGTTGAGCAAGGTAGAACTCAGAGAGTTGCATATAATGGTATACACTATCTTTTGATATGCTGTAGTACTCGAAAATATCTAGCCCGCAAAAAAAGACTTGGATCGCTGCAGGACCCATTTTGGTGCCAAATTTGAAAAATTCGCGATTTGTTACCCATTTCGGAGTTTGACAGGCTGCTGTGCGAGCTAGGTAGCAGCTAGAGCGGCGAGACCGCTTTTGGCGCTCCTTCCCAGATGTCCTCTATTGAGCCATGAACGGAGAAAATCGGTTGAGACACAAAAAAGTTATATTGGTGGAACTTTTTTGACTCTGGGGTCAAAAATTGCGCTTTTCGCGTTTTGGCAGTCATTCAACAAAGTCAGCAAAAAGTTAGTCAATGACACGAGAGTTCAAAGCTCTAGATGGCCTGAAATGCTATGCTAATTATAGCATGTATGCATGTAACTTCTTGACTCAAGGTATGAATCCACTAAAACTTTTCTGAAAACTGTGTGTGCCTCATGTCAATGCGTTCTGCAAATTTCAGCAAAATAGCTGGCTTTGTACTCACACTATACAGGCCCACACCTCAGCACTTTGTTACATATTCCAATATTTCACTCGAAGTCAAACTTCTGAGTGCAAGATCTCACGCAATACTCAACGGGGCGAAAAGAGGTTAAGACCATTCAATGCACAATTGAAAACTGTACCAGATCTGCAAGTTTCGCTGCAATTTCAGAAAATTGAGTTTTACGGGCCTCGCCCCACTACTCTCCCCAGAGTCAACCAATGGTGCCGCTGAATACATACTCGGATTCAGGATTTTTAGGCGAGTCCAATGCAATGAGAATCAGCGCGATCGGTCCACTCTAGCTCGAGATTAAATTAGAAACGCCCAACGCCTATTATTCGTCATTGAAGCCATTATGGGAAATGGGTTCAACTTCGAGAATGGGTTCAAGTGTCCATGTGTTCTTCAAAGCGTTAAGCACCATTGAGAGCCAGACTTATTTTTTCTGTCTTGTTGTACGCCTCACTCAACTTCAGGCCCCGCCAACTTCAAACTGATCGGTCCGCACAAGAAACTGGCCTCTTCAGCGAGCGGTCAGCAAGTGGTCTGGCCAGCGACCCAATGGAATGCGCCGGCGCCAGCAGAGCCAAGTCGACTTGCAAGGGATTCGCGTTCGAGACAAAGGAGAACAACTATGTTTTCTACTATGATGTATCGGCGAGCGCCTTGCTCGACGCGGAAGGATACCATACCTGGCAGCAAAAGTGATACTGTAACTGTGTGAAGTGCAGAGGCAGACTGCAATGTGTTTGCGGTGTTTATGAATAGTCACAAGTTCTAAAGTGCGGAGCAACGAGAACGGAGTGCCGAATTTCACAGAAATCGACCGATTGGCAACACACCCTGTTCTTCTTATCTACATGTAGTAGCTTTGTCATTTGCTCTAAACGATCCTAGACTACGCAGAAAGTCGCTGCCCCTCACCTACATATGTAGCTATTCTAATTTTCCCTAAATCATATTCGAATCGGAGCTAGTTTCGCATTTCCCAGTGGGTGAAATCGGCGTTCTCTTCTCTTCCAAACTCCACGGTCGAAGTCAGTTCGCACACAGCGCTGCGCTGGTTGTGGTTGAATCCGGAACAACAGAGCTCGTCGAAACAGCTGAAAGTAACGTCAGAAGTTCAGGGTGCGATTCCCAGAGAGTCACTGAACTGTGCCCCTATACTTGGATCAGCGAGTACCACCATGCCTCCACTAAGTGAAGTGGAAACTCACTGCAAGGCGCAGCCACTGATGTCTGGCACTTCGCTGACACTCTTCAGAACAGGAACTCTCCTCCTATTCACCTCGCCACTTGAATATAGGGCTGTCCCTTTGTAGGCGCACTGAAATGTGATGGAGTGATCGAAGTGCGCGCGTGCGTGTGTTCGTGTGTGTGTGTGTTCGTGCATGACTGAAAGGCACTGCAGAACTCATTGACAGGATGGTCACCTGCGGCTCAGGTTGGGCAGTGGTTGTGGACTGGGAGAGCGGCTCCACTGAAAAAGTCGGCCAACTGGCTACGAGAGAGACAGAAGAGATGCAGAGCAGACTAACCCACCTCCGAAAAACTCGCAGACCCAGTACTGATGGGTGTTCAGTAGGCAATCGCCAAGGGTGTTCACAATGTCTCCTCTAGCGCCCGAGGCCAAGGACGCGTGAGCGCATCTTCTATTCGGGTCAGAGTACAAGGCGAGGTCGAAATTCGAGTCGACCGTCCCATTATAGAGTCTTCCCTGACTGCAGTTGCTGTCGGTGCACCAGCGCCACTTGGACAGCTGGCCGCCGTGTGAGACGTCGTCGGTTCCAAAGGAGATCCAGTGCTCCTGGGAATGTCGCAGGGTATCCAATGGAAACTTAAACTAGTGTCAGTTTCACCCACAATTAGCAGATACAGTAACTGAAACCGAAGCTGGCACGGGCTCTATGGCTGAAACGAAACTCGTACTATAGTTTCAGTTATTTGATGCCGAAATCGCGCTAAACATCTGCCTAGGTATGTCGAATTATTGAAGAAGCTAATCAAAACACTGCGCTCAAA
>JASAMZ010012475.1:0-7500 GCA_030248115.1 Linhomoeus sp. GSCO2_2 | reverse complement strand
AGTTGGGGTACGGTACGGTAATAAGCAAATTCGTCATAGGTACGTTCAAACATCACCTAAACGCTAAACGAATGCCAAATTCGTGATCAGCGCCCCCGAAAACCCCGAAATCGTGTATAATGTTGCCAAGGTCGACCCGACGCCCAAAATTCAAACCGACGCGGCCGGGATACTGTAGCTTCGACAATTTTTCCAAAATACTTTTCTGGACCAGATTTAAGCGCAGAATCGTTTGAAACCACTTTTGGAACGATTCGGCAACGCATTCGAGCGCTATAGACGCCGAAATGCGAAAATCGCAATTTTCGACCCCGGAGTCGAAAAAGTCGCAGTGTAAGAAAGTTTTTTGTGTTTCGCCCCATTTTCTCCGTTCATGGCTCATTCGATAGAGGACAACTGGGAAGGAGCACCAAGAGCGGTCTCGCCGCTCCAGCTGCTACCTAGCTCGCACAGCAGCCCGTCAAAGTCGACCCGGGGCCAAAATTCGCGAATTTTTCAAATTTGGCGCCAAAATGGGTCCCGCAGCGATCCAATTCATTTCTTCCACCCTCGGCCCTATCGAGTACTACAACATATCAAAAGATAGTATATACCATTATATGCAACTTTCTCGAGTTCTACCTTGCCTAATGCGTTTTTCAGTACTTTGAAAAAATAAATTTTTGAATTTCCCGCCAACGGGGTCCCGGAGCGTGACCCCGTTTGTCGTGCAGGTTGCCCACCCACTGGGCCTACCCAACGCAAAACGGCTGCCTTCGCGCAGATCGTTACAAATATTACAGTAACCCTCTGCATGGAAGTCAGGCATTATCCGTCCAAAATTGCAAGACTTAAATACACCACGTAACAAGGTTCCACAGTACGAAAGAAACAGAGAAGGAAGAATTGGAGCGAATCGCGCTGCCAACAGCGCTTTTTGCTTTCCTCAAGACAGAACCACAGATAACAAGCATGTATCATCAACACTAGAAGTCTAGACTTAGACACAGTTACTGCACTGAAAACTGGAGACTACGGCGTCAAAATCATCACTCAAACCGGAGCAGTTGTAGTGGAACCACACATCGCAAGTGTCGCAGGCTACCATATTTTCACACTTCACCTCCTTACATTGGCCACAGCGCCAGTGATCGCGCGCGGAAGAGACGGCGCTCTGTAAGGCGTGCACCGTGCACGCATTCTGACGAGAAGAAGACGCGGTACTCCGCATCATTTAGACCAAGCAAGGAGATCATTTTTTGAGTCGTTCAATTGGAAGTCTGTGAGGGTTGCCAAATCCTCCTGCTGGAAGCGACAGAAGTCGCCCCCTTTTAGCCCAAGCAAGAACAACTTCAGAGCTTTCTTGCCCACAAATACTATCAGAAACGCTAGCTGCGCGGACGAGACGTCGCCGTAGCGAATGGGGAGTTGAGCACAGTAGTTGTGCTGGTCGACGAGATTTGAAAGAATGACCGCATCAGTTGGTCTGTCGAACAATTCGTTCAAAATTTCCTCCCGTTCTACTGCGCTGGGCCACTGCACGAGCACTTGGTGGCGTTGTCGTTTCTTCACGGTGTAGAAACGGCGTCGTTGCGGCTCAACCACTGCGTTTGGGAGCAAGACTTCCCCAGAAATGGGCCGTAGGCCGCCTCTCTGCAAACATGTTAGTCTATTAGCAGTGGCGGGACCAGGATTATCTGATAGGGGGCACAAAATCGATTCAAGTCAAATCAAACATGCAGGCCTCAGCAGCAACGTGAAGAGCTGCCTCAGCAGCACGCAGCTCTGCCTTGGGAACTGCGGTCAACGTGGGCACTAGGCACTGAGCACGCTGCAGAAGATCTGTGATGTCACCTGTGCCCTGTGGGGGAACCGCTCTCAGGCAGTTCGTCCACAACACAGTTCTCGGAGTCGCTAGATGAGCCTCCCACTGAAGCGACACAGCTGGTGGAGTGCTGAATCACCAAAAACAGATGCCGCCCTTCAATGGCCAGCCGCGCGTCAGCTGTTGTGTCATGCTCATGTGTCACGTGGAAACCGACGTCCGCACGTGGGCAGAGTAAAGGAGGAACTTGTACTTGTTGGTGTTGTGTGTGGAATCGACGCAGAGCAGATCAGAGCCAAATTTGCCAACCATGTGGCGCTGTTGGACGGTCACAATGATCATAACGAAGTCGTCTTCTGTGAGCCACGGTTCATTAGGGTCTACCTTCTCCTGAAAGAACTATATAAATGGGCGCAAGGGGGGAACCCCTGGGTTGGGGCGGGGGGGGGGGTGTGGTTGCCGTCTTTTAGCCCTGCAGAGGGAATATTCGATCTGTCCGTGCAAAATTTTTGAACGCTGCAGGCAAGTGTTGACGTGCGTGTGTGTGTGCATGTGTGTGTGTGCGTGTGCGTGTGTGTGTGTGTGTGTGCGTGTGTGTGTGTGTGTGTGTGTGTGTGTGTGTGTGTGTGAGTGCGTGTGTGTGTGTGTGCGTGCGTGCGTGCGTGCGTGCGTGCGTGCGTGCGTGCGTGCGTGCGTGCGTGCGTGCGTGCGTGCGTGCGTGCGTGCGTGCGTGCGTGCGTGCGTGCGTGCGTGCGTGCGTGCGTGCGTGCGTGCGTGCGTGCGTGCGTGCGTGCGTGCGTGCGTGCGTGCGTGCGTGCGTGCGTGCGTGCGTGCGTGCGTGCGTACCTGCTCTTTCACGTAGACGAATGGGCTGTTCTCGCCAGAGGAGTTCAACCACTCCTTCCGAAGAATGTCCACAGACGAAGCGTCATCTCTGTGACGCATGCCACTAACACAGAAGTTGCGTCGCGCCATCTCGGCCAGGTACTTCCTGCTAACCAGGTGGATGCGAAGGAGGTTGTCTTCAGAGACTGCTTCCTCCACGTCTCCAGTGGGAGGTGGATCTTCTGCCAAGACGCGTCGCAGCTCTTCAGGAGCACATTCCAGCATCTGCTTGGAAGACGTCGTCTGAAAGCAACGGGTTTCCCTGACAGAAGGATCGCTCCATCCATTGTGAAGTTGGTTGTTCCTTAGGTAGGTAGTTTGATTGTTAGTCACAATGGTAGCCCACATTGAATGGCACACCTGAATATCGTCTAGAACTCTCTTGACGGGAACACCACTGGACAGTCGCCCAAGCATCTTCTCCTTCTCCGCCTTGGGAACAGACAGATGGCGGAAGGAGATAGAGTGGCCGTGATGGTCGATATAAAAGACAGCGCTGACCTTTCCCCCAATTTTGCACTCTTTGGCTATAATGCCAGCTGTACACAGCCGTTCCAGTTTTGCCGATTCCTTGATCACCATCTTTGGTTTCTTCGCCTCTACAAATGTGAGCGCTGACAATGACAGATCACCGGGAGCAATTGAAAGCAACGCAACCTGAAGGTGGGTAGTTCGGATTGCAATAGTGCGGTCGGAATTTGCCACTTCTATTGCACCGGTAGTAATGGGTTGTTGTAATATCCGTCTCTCTTGGGGCATTGACTTTGACAAAACTGGACTCGAATTCAGCAAAGTTCTCACAATTCCGCTCGATGGTCCGCTGCTTCTTGTTGTGACTCAATCGGAGGTGAGACCGCAGCGGCTCGATTTGTTTGGCCCGAAAGGTGCAACCCGCCATCTGGCAGACAGCGTTTCCTTCTTCAATTGGCTGGCTTTCCTCCCACTCTTTCTTATGCTTTCGCAATCTGTGTTGCCGCAGAGAGCCGCTTTTGTCGAACTGTTTGCCACAAAAACTGGCAAGTGTAGACCTCCTTGTCGTCCATTTTACTTCGTCTGAAGATGGACAAGGGCCGCTCAGCCGCCTGTTCTAGCACAAAGATGGAAGCGTTGCTGTTGCGTGCACACGGCGCCTCGACTGGGACCCTACACACGTTGTTGCGTGGCGAATCCGAATCTTTGTAGTCTTTACGGAAAGTGCCTGACTTCCATGAAGAGGGTTACTGTAATATTTGTAACGATCTGCGCGAAGGCAGCCGTACGCAAAAGACCGTTTGGAAATCGGCCGCTTCACGCGCGAGCTACATCCGTTGCAATTTTCTGCGTTTCGTGCACAATCGCTATATACTCCACACTTTTTGTGGAGTATAACCACACTTTTTGTGGAGTATAAAAAAACACTGGAATCTAACGCAAAACTACAGGTTAATTGTGAGCATGATTTGATGCTGGCTTGCAGTGAGCTCTTCAGCGATGTCAAGATCGCTCCTCTGCAACGCACGAGTGCCAAGATATAACAAACCAAAGTCTGCAGTTTTCATCGCGTTTCGGTTACTGTAGCCCTCTCATTGACCTTTTGAAATTTTTTGTTGTCGGATTCTTGCTCAGGAGGTCGAGCGCTTCATTTTGATATGCGATTCGACTAGGTTCGATGAAGTTTTGACTTTTCGCGGACATTACTTCGGGATACTGTAGCGCGCAATTTTTAAAACTTGTTATTATTTCGACGTCACAGTTCGCGAGAATAGTCCGAGGGCTACTCGTCGATGTGTCGAACTCAACTCAGCGACGTCAGACAAGCGAGTTATTAAGCCCGAAGCAAGCGTGTCCTTTTCAGTTTTCGACTCGTTTTGGTTACTGTGGCTCTCTGTTTAAACTTTTGAAACCCTTTGCTGTCGGATTCGTGCTCAGGAGCTCGAGCGCTTTACTTTGATATGCGATTTGACTAGCTTCGGTCAACTTTTGTCTTAAAATAGACCCCACTTTGGGATACTGTAGCGCGCGAGTTTGAAAATTATTCCAGTTTTGAACACTCAGATGGCGAGAGTAGTCCGAGGGCTACCTGTCGATGTGTCGAACTCAACCCAGCGACGTCAGACAAGCGAGTTATTAAGCCCGAAGCAAGTGTGTCGTTTCCAGTATTCGACGCGTTTTGGTTACTGTAGCTCTCTGTTTAAACTTTTGAAACTTTTGGTTGTCGGATTCGTGGTCAGGAGCTCGAGCGCTTCACTTTGATATGCGATTTGACTAGCTTCGGTCAACTTTTGTCTTAAAATGGACCCCACTTTGGGATACTGTAGCGCGCGAGTTTGAAAATACATTTTTGGTTTGTCTACTCAGGTGGCTAGAGGAGTCCGCGGGCTACTCGCCGATGTCTCAAACTCCATCCTACGACGTCGGACGAGCGAGTTATTAAGCTCGAAGCGAGCGTGACGTACGCACGCACGCACGCACGCACGCACGCACGCACGTACGTACGCACACACGCACGCACGCCGAGCTCTTGATAGGGTTCGCTCGGCTGAGGCCGAGCGAAAAAAGGGTGCACTCATTCAGATTTTACCGTACTATGTCGCCGACCTATTCGGCGCTCTAAAGTCCATTTCAAAAGTATGCGGATTGGGGTTTTTTTCGCCCATTCGAGAGCACTCCCCGAGTGGCTCACAGGGGCGTACAAATAAAAAAAGTTTTCATGACGCACTGAAAAACTGCTGTACAGTAAAATTTCAAGTTTTTTGCTTCTCAAGCGATTTTTCCCGTTCCAATTGCATTCGATAGAGGGACATGTCCTTATGATAACCTGCAAGTGTGGCCACTCTATATCAAACCGTTCAAAAGTTATAGCGATTCTCCCGACCCCCTGATGTTGAAATCCTTAAGGATTTCGAAAAACCGCCGAAAAAATGTGCAAAGTCATTACAGCTCACGACTGCCTGAACCGATCTGAACCAAAATTTAGTATATGCCACTATAAGTTGTCTACAAAACTGCAGCGGTCCAGCTCGCTACGTCGTCAGAATGACAAGCTACAGGCCAAAACGCCCGCACATGTCTTCGGCGCCCATTTCGCGGCTATAATTTGTGCTACCTGCAGCCTAGGCAGCCGAAATTTTGTCTGGGTGATACCGAAGGGCTTGCCTATCTACGTGTCAAGCTTCAGCCATTTGGCCCTCGGGACGGGCGAAAACGGAGAATCTGTTGTTGCTCTGGCACACGTGAGAAAGCGCGGAAAAATGGAACAAGTTTGAACGATTACAGTTTCCGCCAGCGACATCAAATTTTGATCATATTTCGAAAATTTATACCTTGTGTTGGCCAGTTTGCACATGCCAAGTTTCAGTCGATTCTGTCTTGTGGTTCTCGAGTCACTAGGGTGCTGTTCTTCTACTGTAAAGTACCGGGTGTCCCAAACAAGCTTTGTCTAAAAACTGTGGCACCACGTTGGCATCAGTGTAAACTTGAGAGCGTGTGCGCGATAATGTGCACTGGATAGTGAAGTGCCGCTAGACACTTAGTCGACAATTTGGTGGGGTATAGCCGCAATTGGTCTTGGATTTGTTCGTGGTACCTGATCCACATATGGATCAGAAGATTCGCCGCAGGCACACTTGGCGCTTATAATGGCAACTGATCCATAAATGGATCAGAGAAATTCGCCGCAGGCACACAGTGCAATAAAAGCGTCTAAATGAGACGACGCCCTATTTAAAAGGGTATAAATGGGACGACGCCCTATTGAAAAGGGCATAAATGAGACGACGCCGTATTGAAAAGGGTGTAAATGGGACGACGCCCTATTCTTTTGGGCTTAGTGCTCGATGCATCTAAAAAAGATATGTTGAAATCTAAGCTGCTTGAAATTGTCGAAATTTAGAAATTCTGCCAAAAACCTTAAAAATATATCTAAATTCTCTAATTATAAAATTCAGAGGTATTTGCTAAATACTTGGCAGACTATGCCCGACACAACTATGCACAGACATTTAAGCTATTTGGAATCGCCGAAATTTGAGGATCTTAATAAAAAATATCCCAAATTTCGTTAATTATAAAATCAGAAACTATTTGCTAAATACTTGGCAGACTATGCCCGACACAACTATGCACAGACATTTTGAAATTTAAGCTATTTGGAATCGCCGAAATTTGAGGATCTTAATAAAAAATATCCCAAAATTCGTTAATTATAAAATCAGAAACTATTTGCTAAATACTTGACAGACTATGCCAAATGCATCAACGCAAAGACATTGTGAAATTTAAGCTGTTTGAAATTGTCATAATTTGGGAATTTTGATAAAAACCTTGAAAATATCCCAAAATTCGCTAATTATAAAACTTAGAACGAGTTGCTAAATACTTGGCAGACTATGCTCGATACATCCGTGCAAAGAAGTTTTGAAATTTAAGGCGTTTGAATTTGTCAGAATTTGGGAATTTTGACAAAAACCTTGAAAATATCCCTAATTTCGTTAATTATAAAATCTGAAACTATTTGATAAATACTTGGCAGACTGTGCTCGACACATCCGTAAAAAGAAATTTTGAAATTTGAGCTGTTTGAAATTGTCGAAATTTGTGGATTTTAACAAAATCCTTAAAAATATCCTAAATTTCGTTAATTATATTCGCTGAAACTATTTGCTGAATACTTGGCAGACTGTGCTCGGTACATCCGTGCAAAGAAGTTTTGAAATTTAAGCTGTTTGAATTTGTCGAAATTTGGGAATTTTGACAACAAGCTGTTTTAAAAAAGTTGAGTTGTTTTATTAATACAGAGTGGTTTGTGAGTGTTTTAAAGTGGAAGAGTAAAA
>JASAMZ010012474.1:0-82953 GCA_030248115.1 Linhomoeus sp. GSCO2_2 | reverse complement strand
TACTTCTAGGCTATTGTTACAGAAGTTTAATATGTAGGTTGGCATTCTGAATTCGGTAGCCATTCTAAATACGTTGGTGTGCGTGCTTAAGACAGATGTGGGCGGAAAGGGAATGTGAAGTACCGTACCCTATCAATGAATGTCACAGTCATTGCTTGCACCCACCTTTGGCCAACATCCCGTTATTGTTCATCATCACAACTCTTTCCACTTTCAGAGCCCTTCCGTGTCCCGGACTCTGGCGCTGATCTCCAAAATCCTGCTGAAGCTGTCGAACTTCGTCGTGTGCGGCCGGGAGATCAGCTCCAAAGAGCCCTGGCTCGCGCCCGTGTTGGAACACTTTTTGGATGACAGACACCGACTGGCCATGGTGAAATCCCTGGACAGAGTCTCCTGCGTGGGAGGGGAGAACTCCGTCAGCGGAGACAGCGTACACGTGCTCAGGGAGGGGTGAGCGATGTTTGTTACCCTACGGTCTTTACAGTACTGTAGAGTTCGGTAGCGTAAATTGAGCTCCACCGCTGACGCTGACTGACTCATTCTTCCTCCCTCTCTCAGCTACCTGACGCAGCGCGTGTTGCGCGAGAAGCGCTGCTTCCGCCTCAGCTGGATGTCGGCCAAGCGGCGTTACGTTGTGCTCACCGAGACCGACGTCTGCTGGACCAGGAGCAGGCGTCGGTGACCCGCCTGCCTCCCTCAGAATCTCCCACTCTACCTCCCTCCCTCTCGTCCTCCCTCCCTCCATCCCTCCCCCTCTCCCTCCCTCCCCCCCCCCCCCCCCCTCACTCTCCTCTCACCCTCCTCCATCCCTCTTCAGCGGACTCCCCCACCAACCTGGGACCAATTCCAGGAGTACTGCGAACGCCGTCTAGCCCAGCAGACGCGCCCTGCCTCCTGCCATTGAGGGAGAACGGACCTGTCGGCGCATCCTCCTTCTCAGAGCTGCTCGCCGCTTCATTCCCACAGGACGGCTTCGATCCATTCGTCCAGAATATCCGGCAGATGCAGCTGCCCTGGCAGATGAGAGAGACGAGCTCAGAGCCCGCTGTCCTTTCTGAGATCTGACTTGAGATCTATCTGAACTGTCCTGCGGGCTAAACCCAATTGTCTATGGGCTAAAGCCAAGTGTCTATTGTGTATTTGCAGGCATGGGGGCTGGTGCAGTAGTAAATGTCGGCACTGGCAGGGGCACATTGTCAAATGACTTGAAGGCTATCTCAAATGTCCTACAGGTTAATTACCCATGGGCTATTGACCATAGAGATTCCCCTACGGGCTAAAGGCTCTAGTACATTACTATGCTAGCTAGTCTAGTATCCTCTTTACTAATCTATCCTATATACTAAGCGGCTAACGTGGTCTGTCTGTCCGACGTCTGTCCGCTTAGCACTAGACATTCAATTGACGGCCACGGTGGCCAATGACGCGCGCACTGTACGCCAACGCGCAAAACATCAACAACTCGTAGTGCGGGACCTTTACAGTGTCACCATTCGCTAAAGAGTTGTCGCTGTAAGACTCCAAAGTGTATTCGCAGGCACTTCTGACTTCGATGAGTGCGGGGCAGACTTCGCTTGGTCATCAGCCGCAAACGAACAATCGAATGGTCATCAGACTTGCGAGCAGCGGTGGTGAGCGATCTGTTTCATTCAAATGTGCTTGAAAACGTCAGCAGCAAGCTGTCAACCGCACGGAACAGTTGTCATCAGCCACGAACAAACGATCGAATGGTCGTCAGACTTGCGAGCAGTGGTGGTGGGCAATCTGTCTCATTCAAATGTGCTTGAGAACATCAGCGGCAAGCGGTCAACCACACAGAACAGTTGCCATCAGCCGCGAACGAACGATCGAATGGTCATCAGACTTGCGAGCAGTGAATCTGTCTCATTCAAATGTGCTTGAGAACGTCAGCGGCAGCGGTCAACCACACAGAGCAGTTGCCATCAGCCGTGAACAAACAATCGGGCAATCTGTCTCATTCAAATTTGTTTGAGAACGTTAGCGACAAGTGGTCAACCGCACAGAACAGTTGCCATCAGCCGTGAACAAACAATCGGGCACTCTGTCTCATTCAAATTAGTTTGAGAACGTTAGCGACAAGCGGTCAACCGCACAGAACAGTTGCCATCAGCCACGAACGAACGATCGAATGGTCGTTAGACTTGCGAGCAGTGGTGGTGGGGAGCGATCTGTCTCATTCAAATGTTCTTGAGAACGTCAGCCATCGGCAAGCGGTCAACCGCACAGAAAGTTGTCGTCAGCCACGAACGAACGATCACTGCATCTTCTGACCAGTGGCCATGGAGAGTTTCATGCTTTGAACAGTGTTCTGAGTAGTGGCTAATGGCTATAGCTCATGGATCATTGCATGTCTGACCAATGGCTGTGGGGCATGGATCGCTGCATGTACCTGTGGGCAATGGACTAGTGCATGTTGTCCTCTCTACTAATCGCCGCGTTCGGTCTGTCTGTCTGTCCGGACACTTTCCGCCACAACTTTCGACTGCGTCGACGGATCGGGACGATCTATGCGCCGAAACGAACGCCCGTCTTCGACGCTTCTCGCTAACTGGGCCTCGACTTTGGCCGCCGCCTAAATTCGGTCGAAATTCCGAAAATATCGTCTGCGCGGCACATTTTTGGTGCTAAACTGCCGACTGCGGCGGCGGATCGCGACGAGCCGTGCATCAACGGAACCGCCGTTTGACGCTGCACCCTCTGGCCGAGGTTTGGTATTCGGCCGCCGCCTAAATCCGGTCGACATTCGGAAAATATCGCTCGCCGTTGATTTTTGCCGCGGCTACAGTACACCGTCCAAATAAGACGGGTCGAGATATGCAGGCGTCTATGCACGCGCAATCGAACCAAGTTATAGGATCGTCTTACTGTACCATTGCATTACCGACGCCGTCCACCCCACTCCCAGCGGGGGATCGCCCGCTGTGTAGCGCACCAGGTGCGCCTGTACAATAGGGGCAGAGGCTGCAGCACGTCGGTTGCGCGACATTGGTCTCTGAAGCTTCAGCACGTCAGCTGCACGACATCGGTCTCTGAAGCTGCAGCGTGTTATCCACGGGCTATAGACTCTAGTCCTATATACTAAGCGGCTAACGAGGTTTGTCTGTCCACGCTGGATCTTGAGACACGAGCCACGAAATCTGGCGATCTATGGCTTAAACTGATCGCCGCGAGCTGGAACTCCCGGCATTCAAGTTTGGTCTTTGGCGATTCGCTTAACTCTGAGATATTTGATAATTTCTATCGCTCGAAAACGCGCAACAGGTTTTGCTTTCATCATACCACTGTCCCTGTTTCGCTGAGGGACAAATATGTATTTTACTTGCGTCTCAGCGCTCCATGCTTCGCTGTGAAACTAAATTCTGCAAAAAAACGTATGATTTTAACACATTGCTTCGGCAAAATACTGGTCGCTATACACACTGGAGGCATTCAGTAAATGTGGTGCGCTCTGGACGATTATACACTTCTGATCTGTGAATTGCTACCAACTACGAATGGTCCAACACTCTTCAAACGTGCACACAGAGGTGGGGGGGGGGGGGGCGATCTGTCACACTCAATGCATTTGAGAACCTGGCGGACAACGATCAACCTCACTGAACAGTTGCCTTCTGCTGTGGGCAATCGAATCCGATATGCGCACAGGGGTGGTGGGTGTCGTTGATAGACCCACAGTGTATTCGCAGGCACTGAAGGCACCGACCGGTGCACAGCATCAAACTATTTTAGATCTATGTCAACTGACTTTAGATCTATCTGAAATCGCCTATGAGCTAAACCAAACCGTCTATTGTGCATTTACAGGCACGGGAGCTGGTGTGATCCTAAATGTAGGCACTGGCAGGGACACAGTGTCGAATGACTTGAGATCTATCTAAAAAGTTCAATCCCATTGTCTACGGGCTAAACCCAAGTGTCTATTGTGCAGGCACGGCATAGTTGCGATTGGTCGCGAGGCTAGGGGGGGGGGGGGGGGTTCGACCGAGATTTGGGGGGAGGGGGGTAACAAGAACAAGAATCGTGTTCTTGAAGCTCTCCAAAAATTAGCCAAAAAAGCCTGAAAATTGCCATAAAGTCGCCAAAAATGCATCTTTTTACTCAATTTTGAAGTAAATTGTACCAAAATGACTCAAAATTACTTAAAAATAGCACCGCAGGCGAAAATTTTTGCCAATTTTAGGTCGATTTTTGGGAAATCTCCTGATTTTTAGGGGGGGGGGGGTAGCTGGAATCTCGGCTAGGGGGGGTGGGTTAACAAGAAGTTCGTTCTTGTTGGCCGTTGGTAGGGGGGGGGGGTGTAACCCCCCTAACCCCCCCCCCCCCCCCCCCCCCCAATCGAAACTATGAGGCACGGCTGGCAACAATAAATGTAGGCTCTGGCAGGGGCATTGCGTTATCTCCTTCATGCTCTGCAGATTAAACATGGGCTATGGACCATAGAGATTCTCCTACGGGCTAAAGACTCTAGTCCTATACACTAAGCGGCTAACGGGGTTTGTCTGTCCACGCTGGATCTCGAGACACGAGCCACGAAATCTGGCGATCTATGGCTTAAACTGACCGCCGCGAGCTGGAACTCCCGGCGTTCAATTTTGGTCTTTGGCGATTCGCTTAACTCTGAGATGTTTGATAATTTCTATCGCTCGAAAACGCGCAACAGGTTTTGCTTTCGTCATACCACTGTCCCTGTTTCGCTGAGGGACAAATATGTATTTTACTTGCGTCTCAGCGCTCCATGCTTCGCTGTGAAACTAAATTCTGCAACCAGGCAAGTCGTCCGGGGGACGCAGTATACTCCACAAAGGTGAACTCCTACGCACGGTGACTCCTCTCCTGTTGTGGCCTCCTGACACTCCCAATCGCAAAACTAATGCCGAATTCGTGATCTACATCCCAGAATACCCCAGAATCGACATACAACACCCCTAGCTTCCTATCGACCCCCGGAACCGAAATTCGGCACTTGGGGTACGGTAGCATGCGAATTCGTAATAGGTACGCTTAAACATCATCTAAACGCTAAACGAATGCCAAATTCGTAATCAGCGCCCCCGAAAACCCCAAAATCGAGTATAATATCGCGAAAGTCGACCCGACACCCAGTGTTCAAATGGACGCGGCAGGATTACTGTAGCTCTGCAAATTTGCCAAAAACACTTTTCTGGACCAGATTTCAACGTAGAATCGCTTGAAACCACTTTTGAACCGATTCGGCAGCGCATTCGAGCGCTACAGACGCTGAAATGCGAAAAGCGCAATTTTTGACCCCGGAGTCAAAAAAGTTCCACCAAGATAACTTTTTTGTGTCTCAACCGATTTTCTCCGTTCATGGCTCGTTCGATAGAGGACATCTGGGAAGGAGCACCAAAAGCGGTCTCGCGGCTCTAGCTGCTACCTATCGCGCACAGCAAACTGTCAAAGTCGACAAATGGAGAAAAACCGCGAATTTTTCAAATTTGGCGCCAAAATGGGTCCCGCAGCGATCCAATTCTTTTTTTCCACCCTCGGCCCTATAGAGTACTACAACATATCAAAAGATAGTGTATACCATTATATGCAACTTTTTCGACTTCTACCTTGTTTAACCCATTTTTCAGTACTTTGAAAATTTAAATTTTTGAATTTCCCGCCAACGGGGTCCCGCAGCGTGACCCCGTTTCTTTTCCACCCTGCCCACTTACTAGCCCTACCCAACGCAAAAGACCGTTTGCAAATCGGCCGCTTCACGCGCGAGCTACATCCGTTGTAATTTTCTGCGTTTCGCGCACAAACGCTATATACTCCACACTTTTTTGTGGAGTATAAAAAACGTATGATTTTAACACATTGCTTCGGCAAAATACTGGTCGCTATACACACTGGAGGCATTCAGTAAATGTGGTGCGCTCTGGACGATTATACACTTCTGATCTGTGAATTGCTACCAACTACGAATGGTCCAACACTCTTCAAACGTGCACACAGAGGTGGGGGGGGGGGGGGGGTGCGATCTGTCACACTCAATGCATTTGAGAACCTGGCGGACAACGATCAACCTCACTGAACAGTTGCCTTCTGCTGTGGGCGATCGAATCCGATATGCGCACAGGGGTGGTGGGTGTCGTTGATAGACCCACAGTGTATTCGCAGGCACTGAAGGCACCGACCGGTGCACAGCATCAAACTATTTTAGATCTACAATATGTCAACTGACTTTAGATCTATCTGAAATCGCCTATGAGCTAAACCAAACCGTCTATTGTGCATTTACAGGCACGGGAGCTGGTGTGATCCTAAATGTAGGCACTGGCAGGGACACAGTGTCGAATGACTTGAGATCTATCTAAAAAGTTCAATCCCATTGTCTACGGGCTAAACCCAAGTGTCTATTGTGTATGTGCAGGCACGGCTGGCAACAATAAATGTAGGCTCTGGCAGGGGCATTGCGTTATCTCCTTCATGCTCTGCAGATTAAACATGGGTTATGGAGTATGGACCATAGAGATTCTCCTACGGGCTAAAGACTCTAGTCCATATTACTAAGCGGCCTAAGTCTGTCCGTCTGTTTGTTTGTTTGTTTGTTTGTTTGTTTGTTTGTCAGTCTGTAAGCGCTCTACCGCTTGCTACAGTGGACGGATTGCGATGATCTATAGCTTAAACTGACCGTCAGAACACGCGATTTTGCATGTTTGCATTTAGAACTTTAACCAAAGTCTAAATTCCACAAAATTTCGACAATTTCGACTGTGAGGTGCAGAAGTCTGCTAAACCGTGATGATTCAAATGGCGGCCACGGCGGCAATGACGCGCACACTGTGCATCAACTTCAAATTGTAGTGCGGGACATTTACAGTGTCACCACTCACTAAAGAGTTGTCGTTGTGAGACTCCAAAGTGTATTCGCAGGCACTCCATGCACTGGCAGGGGCACAACATCAAACTATTCTGGATCTATTTCAAATGGCGACATTTGATTTCACGCCAAAAGCACTATACAGTGTCACCACTCATGACAGAGTTATCGTTGTGAGACTCCAAAGTGTATTCGCAGGCACTGCATGCACTGGCAGAGGCACAGCATCAAACTGCTTTGGATCTATGTCAAATGTCTTTAGATGTATCTGAAATCTCCTACGGGCTAAACCCAAATGTCTACGGGCTAAACCCAAGTATCTATTGTGTATTTACAGGCATGGGAGCTGGTGCGAGCATAAATACAGGCACTGGCAGGGGCACAGTGTCAAATGTCTTTAGATGTATCTGAAATCTCCTACGGGCTAAACCCAAATGTCTATGGGCTAAACCCAAGCGTCCATTGTGTATTTACAGGCACGGGAGCTGGCGCGCTCCTAAATGTAGGCACTGGCAGGGGTACAATGCTAAATGCCTTTAGATCTATCTGAAGTGTTCTATGGGCAAAACCCAATTGTCTACGGGCTAAACCCAAGCAAGCATCTATTCTGTACTAGCCGTTCCTTCCTGTTGCAGAAGAATTCCTGAGATCTGAATAGCATGGAATGTAGTCGTCAATGACCGTAATGTCCTGTTGCATGATCTGTCCTGTTCAAGGTCTGTCCGTTGCAAGGTCTGTCCTGTTGTGAGCCAACGGCGCTGGTCGCCTCGCACGCGCGCCGCAACGTCCGTCCTGTTCATTGTCAAGGGTTGACCTGTTGCAAGATTTGTCCTGTTGAAGGGTCTGTCCTATTGCAGGGTATGTCCTGTTGCAAGGCCTGTCCTGTTGCAAGGTCTGTCCTGTTGCAAGGTCTCTCCTGTTGTAAGATCTGTCCTGTTGCAAGATTTGTCCTGTTGCAAAATCTGTCCTGTTGCAAGATCTGTCCTATTGCAAAATCTGTCCTGTTGCAAGATTTGTCCTGTTGCAAAATCTGTCCTGTTGCAAGGTCTGTCCTGTTGCAAGATTTGTCCTGTTGCAAAATCTGTCCTGTTGCAAGATGTGTCCTGTTGCAAAATCTGTCCTGTTGCAGAAGGTCTGTCCTGTTGCGAGCCAATGGCGCTGGTCGCCTCGCGCGACCATCCTGTTGCCACGTCTATCCTGTTGCAAGATCTGTCCTGTCGCAAGATTTGTCCTGTTGTAAGATCTGTCCTGTTGCAAGATCTGCCCTGTTGCAGGGTCTGTCCTGTTGCAGGATCTGTCCTGTTGCAGGGTCTGTCCTGTTGCAAGATTTGTCCTGTTGCAAGATTTGTCCTGTTTCAAAATCTGTCCTCTTGCAAGATCTGTCCTGTTGCAGGGTCTGTCCTGTTGCAAGATTTGTCCTGTTGCAAGATGTGTCCAGTTGCAAGATTTGTCCTGTTGCAAAATCTGTCCTCTTGCAAGGTCTGTCCTGTTGCAAAATCTGTCCTGTTGCAAGGTCTGTCCTATTGCAAGATCTGTCCTGTTGCGAAATCTGTCCTGTTGCAAGATTTGTCCTGTTTCAAGATTTGTCCTGTTGCAAAATCTGTCCTGTTGCAAGGTCTGTCCTGTTGCGAGCCAATGGCGCTGGTCGCCTTGCGCGACCATTGTGTTGCAAGATTTGTCCTGTTGCAAAATTTGTCCTCTTGCAAAATCTGTCCTGTTGCAAGATCTGTCCTGTTGCAGGGTCTGTCCTGTTGCAGGGTCTGTCCTGTTGCAAGATCTGTCCTGCTGCAGGGTCTGTCCTGTTGCAAGATTTGTCCTGTTGCAACATTTGTCCTGTTGCAAGCAAACAGCGCTGACTGCCTCGCGAACGCGCCGTACAAAGCGCCGCGCAAAACAAATGATTGAAAGCGGGCAGATTTTCCGGTTGCAAGATCTGTCCTGTTGCGAGATTTGTCCTGTTGCAAAATCTGTCCTGTTGCAAAGGTCTGTCCTGTTGTAACGTCTGTACTGTTGCAGCGTCCTGTTGCAGAAAGTCTGTCCTGTTGCAAGATCTGTCCTGTTGCAAGCGAAATAGTCGCTGAAGCGGCTAGAATTGCCTGCGCGAGCATTGTCGTAGGTACTGTTTGGCTCTGTTGCAATTGCACATTGCAAGGTTCTCTGCTGTACCGCGCACCGCCGCCGCACTGTTCGCTTTTGCAAGGCTCTGCTACCGTGCATTGCCGTACTGTTCAGGCAAAGCCTGCGTTGAAGGTAGGCAGCAACAGGCGACGCTGGCCGTGCAGGGATTGATTTTCTGCGGTCGATCGATCGAAGCGAGCGAGCTTCTCTGCGGGACGCCGCTGGCGTCCTGCTGGCTTCCTAGCGCGCGCGTGCTGAAGCTTGGCGTGGCGAAGTGCTAGCGAGGCAGGCGCATGCTGAAGCGTCGCGTGGCGAAGTGCTAGGGAGGCAAGCGTGGACGGACAGACAGACACTACACCTAGCTAGCATAGTAATGTAGATTTACAGGCACGGGAGCTGGCGAGATCCTAAACATAGGCACTGACAATGGCACAGGGTCTAACGACCTGAGATCTAACTGTCCTATCCTGCAGTGCACTGAATTCGATGATTGCGTTATCTCCTTCATGCTCTGCAAATTACCCATGGGCTATTGACCATAGAGATTCTCCTACGGGCTAAAGGCACTAGTCTCTATCTCTATCTCTATCTCTATATCTCTATCTCTATATCTCTATCTCTATATCTCTATCTCTATCTCTATATCTCTATCTCTATATCTCTTCTCTATACATATATATATATTATATATTATATATTATATTATATATTATATACATTACTATGCGAGCTAGGTGTAGTGTCTGTCCGTCGGTCCGTCTGTCTGAAACACTTGCACGCGCGCTAAAGCACGCGAGGCTGGACGCCAGCGGCACCCTGCTGAGGCGGTCGCGCTGCGAAGCTGGCTCTCTTACATTTATGCGAGCTAGGTGTAGTGTCTGTCCGTCCGTCCGTCTGTCTGAAACACTTGCACGCGCGCTAAAGCACGCGCGGCTGGACGCCAGCGGCACCCCGCTGAGGCGGTGCGCTGCGAAGCTGGCTCTCTTACATCTATCTATCTATCTATCTACATTACTAAGCTAGCTAGGTGTTTTGTCCGTAGACGTCCTCTCTACTAATCGCGCGCTCTCTGTCTGTCTGTTTGTCTGTTAGCACGATAACTCTCGACAGCGGCGACGGATCCCGGACATCTATACATTTTCGGAACCGCCTTCCGCCGGGCACCATCTGGCCGAAGTTTGGTCTTGGGCCGCCGCCTAAATTCGGTCGAAATTCCGAAAACCTCTCTACTAATCGCGCGCTCTCTGTCTGTCTGTTTGTCTGTTAGCACGATAACTCTCGACAGCGGCGACGGATCCCGGACATCTATACATTTTCGGAACCGCCTTCCGCCGGGCACCATCTGGCCGAAGTTTGGTCTTGGGCCGCCGCCTAAATTCGGTCGAAATTCCGAAAATATCGTCTGCGCGGCACATTTTGGCGCTAACTGCCGACTGCGGCGGTGGATCGCGACGAGCCGTCCATCAACGGAACCGCCGTTCGACGCTGCACCATCTGGCCGAAGTTTGGTCTTCGGCCGCCGCCTAAATTCGGTCGAAATTCCGAAATTATCCTCTGCGCGGCACATTTTGGCGCTAACTGCCGACTGCGGCGGTGGATCGCGACGAGCCGTCCATCAACGGAACCGCCGTTCGACGCTGACCAAAGTCTCCTGTGTTTGGTCTTCGGCCGCTGCCTAAATTGGATCGAAATTCGGAAAATATCGGTCGCCATTGAATTTTGCCGCGGCTACAGTACACCGTCCAAATAAGACGGGTCGAGATAGGCGTCTACGCGCAATCGAACCAAGTTATAGAATCGTCTTACTGTAGCATTGCATTACCGACGCCGTCCACCCCAGCGGGGGATCGGCCGCTGTGTAGCATACATCAGGTGCGCCTGTACAATAGGGGCGCCGCGGGCATTCTACATTGCGAGCGGCTATAGACAGTCAGCGGTCAGTACAGCCTGCACTCAGTGTTGAATCCGAGACGCTCGCACAGCGACGTTTGGCGCAGCGCAGAGTACATCGCGTCCGTTTCGGTGGAGCCGCCAGCCTGTGGACAGTGCAAAGTCTACATTCAGAACCGCCATACACAGTCCGCGGCGACGGTCAGTGTTGCCTGCGTATAGTGCTGAATCCGAGAAGTTTGCGGCAGAGATTCAGCACCGAGTGAGACAACATTTTGACAACACTTGGATGCGCAATGACAATGGGTAGGTGCCACGTTCTCCAGCGGGTGAGTTGCGCGACAAAGGTCTCTGAGTATCCGCTCGAACGCGTGAGTTGCGCGACAACGGGCAAGCACTCGGCGCAAAGCGACAGCGCGACCAGCAATCTCTAACCATTGTCACAAGCTGCAGCGGGTCAGCTGCGCGACTGCGGTCTCTGAAGCTGCAGCGCGTCAGCTGCGCGACATCGGTCTCTGAAGCTGCAGCGCGTCAGCTGCGCGACATCCGTCTCTGAAGCTGCAGCGCGTCAGCTGCGCGAGATCGGTCTCTGAAGCTGCAGCGCGTCAGCTGCGCGACATGGGTCTCTGAAGCTGCAGCGCGTCAGCTGCGCGGCATCGGCTTCTGAAGCTGCAATGCGTTATCGACGGGCTATAGACCCTAGTCTACATTACTAAGCTAGCTACGTAGGTGTTTTGTCCGTAGACGCTTGCCTCCCTAGCACTTCGCCACGCGACGCTTCAGCATGCGCTTGCCTCGCTAGCACTTCGCCACGCGACGCTTCAGCACGCGCGCGCCAGACGCCAGCGGGACGCCAGCGGCGGCAATCAATCGCTGCACGGCCAGCGCCGCCTGTTGCTGCCTGCCTTAAACGCAGGCATCGCCTGAACAGTACGGCAAGGCACCGTCGCCGCTCAATCAGGCTCGCTCCCCTTAGCTCGCATTGGATCTGGCGGCTCTCTACCATTTGTTTTGCGCGGCGCTTTGTACGGCACGTTCGCGAGGCAGTCAGCGTCGTTGGCTTGCAATAGGAGAGACTTTCTGCAACAGAACAAACCTTGCAACAGTACAGACGTTGCAACGGGATGGTCGCGCGAGGCGACCAGTGCCATTGGCTCGCAACAGGCCTGATTTTGCAACAGGACAAATCTTGCAACAGGACAGATTTTGCAATAGGAAAATCTGCCCGCTCTCTATCATTTGTTTTGCGCGGCGCTTCGTACGGCGCGTTCGCGAGGCAGTCAGCGCTGTCGGCGTGCAACAGGACAGACTTTCTGCAACAGGACAAATGTTGCAACAGTACAGACGTTGCAACAGGATGGTCGCGCGAGGCGACCAGTGCCATTGGCTCGCAACAGGACAGACCTTCTGCAACAGGACAGACTTTGCAAAGATTTTGCAACAGGACAGATCTTGCAACAGGACAGATCTTGGAACAGGACAGATTTTGCAACAGGACAAATCTTGCAACAGGACAGATCTTGCAACCGGACAGATTTTGCAACAGGACAAATCTTGCAACAGGACAGATCTTGCAACCGGACAGATTTTGCAACAGGACAAATCTTGCAACAGGACAGATCTTGCAAGAGGACAGATTTTGCAACAGGACAAATCTTGCAACAGGACAGATTTTGCAACAGGACAGACCTTGCAAGAGGACAGATTTTGCAACAGGGCAAATCTTGCAACAGGACAGATTTTGCAACAGGACAGATCTTGCAACAGGACAGACCTTGCAACAGGACAGATTTTGCAACAGGACAGATCTTGCAACAGGACAGATCTTGCAACAAGACAGATCTTGCAACAGGACAGATCTTGCAACAGGACAGATTTTGCAACAGGACAAATCTTGCAACAGGACAAATCTTGCAACAGGACAGATTTTGCAACAGGACAAATCTTGCAACAGGACAAATGTTGCAACAGGACAGATTTTGCAACAGGACAAATCTTGCAACAGGACAATTCTTGCAACAGGACAGATCTTGCAACAGGACAGCACCGTTGGGTCGCAACAGGACAGACCTTCTGCAACAGGACAGATTTTGCAACAGGACAAATCTTGCAACAGGACAGCTCTTACCACAGGACAGATCTTGCAACAGGAGAGACCTTGCAACAGGACAAACCTTGCAACACGACAGGCCTTGCAACAGGATAGATCTTGCAACAGGAGAGACCTTGCAACAGGTCAGACCTTGACAATGAACAGGACGGACGTTGCGGCGCGCGCACGAGGCGACCACCGCCGTTGGCTCACAACAGGACAGACCTTGCAACGGACAGACCTTGAACAGGACAGATTATGCAACAGGACATTACGGCCATTGACGACTACATTCCGTGCTATTCAGATCACACAAATTCTTCTGCAACAGGAAGGAACGGCTAGTATTACATTATTATAAAACTGCGAAAAGTCGAAAATGCGCCAAAACCACTCTTGTTCCTCACCGAATTTCGATCCCAAGGATCGGAGTTACAGGTGCTGCTTTGGCGCCATTAGTGCGGAGGTGAGGATCGATTTAGTATAAGAACTTAGGTGTGTAAATGCGAAGAATTTTCACGTCAACCCTATTGTTGCCTTCATTCAGACCGGAGTGAAAGTCGTCACAATTGTTGAAGCTGTAGTCTTCGCCCTCTTCATATTCCCTGCATTGCTCGTAGTCGTAATAGCGGCTCCGGGGTAAGTAACACTTCCATTGTTCTATGTGCAAACTTCACGCGGCAAAAACTGCACAGATTAACCTCCAGTGTCTTTGGCCATCGACCACCAAAATCTTAGCATCCTACACCCAGTCATGCGGAAATGTGGGTCAAAACGTAAAATTGCTCACGGTCGCTTTTCCTCGTTACAACTTGGCATCTGATGTCCCAAAACAATAGGGTTTAACCTGTGTTAGTTTCACTGTGTGCAGCTGTCTACAGCCTCAAGGATACTGTTAGGACAACTTGGAAGCACATTGCTGGATCGCTTTTAGAGTGGCAGTGGCGGGTGTGGCGATCGGTTTATCAATCGTTGGCGCCATTACCTGTAACTATTGGGCGCTAAGGGAGAAGAAGGCTATCTATTTGAGTCCTCAGATTGCAGCCATAGTGAGTTGTACCGTAAGTTACGGTCCGTAACCCAGGGCATATGTCTATAAGTGCATATTAAGCAAGGATTAATCCTTTAGTATTTATTTTGGCAGCGATACCATTTCTGATTCACGATTGTACAAGAGCCGGCAGGGTTTAGTGTCGAAACATAACTGTAGCTGCGTATATTCAGATTATATCGGTCGTCTTATTCTCCACAACAGTCGTTGGCAAACTCGTAAGTCTGCTTGTTGAACTGACAGGCCCAAGTACTGCTGAAGACAGAAAAGGTAAAATTACGTTATACTGTAGTACCCTTGTAACATACAGCAATTCAATATGAGTTTTGCTTTGTACTTTGCAGACAAAGTTGGTGGTGTCATCTGGTTGATTGTTCTCTCCACAGTCGTGCTAATTCCAGCTATTTGGCTGCTCAGCTTGTTTCTGACCTGCTTTATGTACTACAGAGACAGAGAGCGGGCGAGGTTCGCTCAAGTGCAGGTGCGAGCTTTGGATTAGGGTATTGCGGTATTTCTATTTCAGTTTTGCAATGAGATGTATTACAGTCCCACTGGCCGAAGGGCTAAGGGTGAAACCCGCGTCAGCGGTGTTTCATCTGCGCTTAGTAGGTTGGGGGTGACTGGGGTAATCTGTTGGCGGAAACGCTTAGCGGGCCCGGCGAGGTGCCACCTTCGGGTGCGGGGATAAGAGCTCCCCACCGCCTCTCCAACCCAAATTACAGTTTGTCGCGCCAGCGTCCGTGCCTACGTTCACACTGGTGCAAGTGGGAACGAACGAGTCCCAGACAAGTCATCAGTCTCGAGAAAGTGCCAGCCCTAATGGAATTGGTGACTTCGAACAACCGCCGCCTCCGTACGACGAAGTGGTTAGGGATGATGACGCTTGCTGAGACGCCCCTGTGACATGTGTTACTGACTACTGTAATGTTGCCTCTGAGAAAACGGCAAGAATGACTTGGAATGCGGCTCAAACTAACTTCGGACCCTTCTCATCTGCCAGTGTGAACGTTTAAATTCCAGTTACATAGCACACTGCCATGACTCCTGCCTAACCCGACGCCTCAACCAAAGAAACAAAGAGGTCTGCAGGAGTGTTCGTTGCGTCGCCCAATGGCAAACACCAGTGCACCTGACTGGTTCTTTTAAAGCGTAATTCGACCAACGTATCTCGCCGTTTTGCCCGCACGAAAGAAGCAATGGTAGATGACGTTAGTAGGACGCTCTATTCGAAAGATACTGTAGGTAGAGTACGCGGTGGCATATAGAAGTATAAAGTCAACAAGAAACTGGACGTCGCGGTCGCACGTGAGATGATGAGGTCTGTGTGTGTTGTTCCTTCTATTATCGTCAGTTATTCCAAGTTTCATTGCGGGTATACGACTGACAAAGAACTTGAGAAATATGAGAACCAATCAGATTACGGCAGCAGCATTTGACCCAATGGATCCGCGCTACCGCTGCTGCTGCGGTAACGTCAGCGCGGAAGTGGGTTCCCTCCAACTTTTCAATCTGATAGAAATCTTTCTAACTCATGCATTGCAATGTATCAAGTCTTCTCTTCAATGTTCAGGCGGGCGTCAAAGTGGTAGCCATTCTACAAGCCATCGGTTTGCCCATTTCACTGGTGGTGTTTCTACTGAATCTGGTTGCCCTGAGCATTATCAGGTGAGGGTGATTGCCGAAGTGCCAATTACAATAGTTGTGCTTTTGTTGATCGGAATCGCTTGCATCGCTTGTGGGCCGTTTGGGCTTGCAGCTTGTACGGTAACCTTCTCAATACCTCAGCACTTGGGTAGTTACATGAAATAACTGTCAAGAAATTCAGAACGTACAGTCTCTCACTATCCTTCCACAAGCTACATTATTTTCTCATGTCCAACTGCAGTAACCGAAACGCCGAGCCACAGAACACCCCAAGCGGCTACGAAATATTGGGCAGCTTTGTGCGTCTGGTAATAGAGGGCGGTCTACTGTTCTGCAACTGTTACGCTCTGAGGACCCAAAAGGCGGCGTTCCTCCTTCCGTACATGGCCGTTTTGGTGGGTAGCTTCGAATGATATTGTGATGTGAATTACCTAAATATATGTAGGAAATCAGAAGTATTCTACATAGTTACGTTGTGGGGATGTTAGTTTTAACTTGAGAATTCAGTAATGTGCAATTGCTACATGAACTCGTGCCAGTCGGTGAAACTGGAGCGGCGCTGCGTTAATCCTACCTTTCCGATCTTCCAACTGAGCACATTTTGAACAATTTTTGCATGTCCGAATCTATGGGACCAATAGAAACTCGTTTCAGTTCAGTTTCAGTTTCACACAAAATGATGACGCTGCCCGAGTTTCAGTGTCCGTTTCAGTAAGTAATTTGTTTCTGTAAACGTCGCATTACGAGGTACGACATCTGCGCTCGCATGTACCGTAAACGGTAAATCCTGTAATAAGCGCACCCCTCTTGAAGCGCCCCCTCCAATAGATAGTCGGCCCTAGAGAAACGTTGAGAAAATGGCGTCCCCCCCTCCAATAAGCGCCCCTCTTAGAGATAGGTCAAAATACCGCAAATCGTCAATAAGCGCCCTGGACGCCTACCTATGTTCTCAACCTCCCTCTGGGAGGGGCATTTATTGGAGGGGGGCGCTTATTCGAGTGGGGGGGGGAGCTTAGTGGAGAATATACGGTATCTCAGGCGATTTGGATCGCACTATTGGGAGTCGGGGCGGTTGTTGGAGCAGCAGGCGGCGTCACTGCGTTTGTTATGGCCGGATCACGACAAAGCGGCGGTTCAGTTGGTAGGTTCGACTTGTGCCAGTTCAAATCCTTCAGACTTGGCTTCTACAGTATCCTGTGCGCGTCCTTCAGTGCTGCCCATCATCGGCGGCATGCTTTTGATCGCGTCGGTTCTGTGCCTATGCCTCATACCGTTGTACGTGTGGATCTTCTCCTTCTTCTTGGCTTGCTACCGTTTCTATCGTGACAAGGAGGCCGCGGGATATTTGCCCGAACCCATCGGAAATTGGGATTTGGGCCTTTTTCGGGCGTTCGAATACTACGAATAAGGGTTCGGATTGCCCATCCGGGGGCGTTGGCGGGTGCCTTGCGGGGGGGCCCCAACCTCGCCCGCGTGGACGGTCGGGCCGGCTTTTTCGGTTCCGTGGGGACCCAACCTCATAACAATATGCTTTACACACTGTCAAAGCACCGTCAATTGGCGTTTGTACGAAGCGTTCAAATTGGCGCGTTACAGTATCGCGCGCTCCTCTGAGCGCGAGTCCTGTGAGGGGCCTTGTCATTCTACCTTTCTCGCGGATAAATCGACCGGTGAAAGGAAAAGTCTGCCCATGTCAGACGATGTCTAACGAAGGAAACGATCTCTGGGCGGGCTGTCCATTCCCCTCTGGTTCCGTTGAGCAAGATTTCCCCGACGGATACCAAGAGCCCGACCAAGAGGCTGCAGTTTCTGTTTCCGCGGCCCTTTTAGCCGCCATTTTCGGACTTTGCGCCCAGAAGCTGGTCAATCGAAAGGCATAGTCGGTCAAGTGGCCGACTCGAATCGTCGGAGTCCGGAATTCTTCGGCAGCGGTTCCAAGTTTTTGGGCGCGCCAAAATCGTGCAACAGATGGAGAAAAACTTCATGATTTGCAACTTTCCAGTTCTAACGTGAACTTATGCAGGTCTGTCAAGGTACGTACTCCGTGGAGCGGGCGAAGGAACTCGAGTCGAGTACGATTCTGCGGCGAGAGCGGCGATCAGTTGCTGGGACGCTGGAGGAGAAGCAGGATTGCTTCAGCGCGTCATCGACCTCATTGAGTTCCACCTGTCTGCCGGTAGTGAGTCTAGCAGTTAACAGGCGGGAGATCATCATCTGGCGTCGCTGCTGGCGTAGGCGGCTTCGTGGCCATCACTTCCCTGCCACACCGATGGGTATCTCGAGTGTCCCGTTGGTCTCCTTAGATTGCCTGCCTAGTGCAGTAGTGCCGAGTCGCATTCGATTCGAAATGAGAAGTTTCCACTCTATTTTGGTTCAGACGGCTTCGCTTGTTCGGCCAGTTCGTGGAAGGGGCTCTGCCACTGTCATGGCCCTCTTTGGCCGCGCTTGCCCGTCTCCCTCTGGACGTGTCCCCCGGTGGCGTCTACAGCGGCGTTGGCCTTTGATCATCGCATCGGCTTGCCGATCGCCGGGTGTGGCGGTGCCGGCTTCTCGCCTTGCGTTGCTATCGGCGGCGGAACCATCTTCGGCAGAGCTTCTGTTTCCTGTCGACTCGCCGACCTTTTGTTCGGCGCCTATTGGTGAGATGCGTGGTGCAAACGGTGCTGTCTCCGTTCAGTCATAGGCTGTTGGAGGAATCTCGGTTGTTGGAGCGAATTCGGATTGGGTTAAGATTCGTTTTAGTGGCTCGTGGTGTTTTCCGCTCAGAACTCGTGCTGTATAACCTCATTGCGCTTTATGAGACAGTTACGAGGGGTTTCTAAGCTGCCCAGAAGGGGCTGTCTACATAGTGTTTAAATTCTGGAAGACACTGACTGGCTGTAGTCTTGTTTGTTGTTTGTCTCTGACATTGAAGTTATCCGACGCATGTCGGTGGATCTGGAAGCCGATCTTCAATCGGCGGTGCTACCCCAGCACCTGAGAAGTGTGACTGGGCGCCTTGCCCCACACTGGGAGAGTTTTGTGTATGTATCAACCTAGCTACCTATGCACTTTGGATAACGCTTTTCTGGGCGGTGGGTGCGATCACAGCACCGTAGAGAGTGTCTGGGCGCCTTGCCCCACACTGGGAGGATTTTGTATAGTACCTAGCAGCCTAGATACCTTGGAGTTCTGAATCAAGGTTTTCTGAGCGGCGGGTGCGATCACAGCACCGGAGAGCGTTGGGGCGCCTTGCCCTAATGGAATGGACAGGTCTCACTCAACCTGTAGATACATTCTAGCGGTGTTTCTCCCAGAGGGTGGGAGTGAGCGCCGATCTACAATCGGCGGTGGCGAGCTCAGCAAAGCAGCTCGAGCAGAGTGTCTGGCTTCTTGTCCCGCGCCGAAATGGTTTGGTAGTGTCTCACTCGAGGACGTTTGGGATGCTGGCTTCACAATGAGGCGGAGACTGCCGCCGTCATTTCTGATTGGGTCTCGTTTGCTCTGCCAGTTCCTTGGTCAAAGTATGATGGAAATGGACGCTGATCTTCAATCGGCGAGAGCGGTCTCAGAACCTGAAGGCGTGCCAGTTCGCTTTTCCTTGCTCTAGTTTGGCTTGGCTGTGTATCTACTTTGCTATGCATTCATGCTGTTGTCGCCCCAAGGTGGGCGGAAGCGGTCGCCGATCTTCACTTGGTGAGGTGTGTCACAACACGAGAAAGCCGGCTTTGGAAAGGCTTGGTTCTTGTCTAAGTCTAGAGCTAGACACCTTTTGGCTGTCGCCATAGGAAGCTGGACGCGCAGCCGTTTTCAATCGGCGTCTGCTGTCACACCGCCAGAGAAGTGGTTGGTGGCGTTTCTAATCTCGCACTGAGAGTTGCCGATTCTCCTCCCATGGAGAATGGATAAAGAGTGGACGAGTAGACTCGTGTCACGATTAGTTTCGTCGCAGATGCCTTCATACGGCAGTTTGAAGGCGACGGCGCCACGTTGCGCTACACGACGTCTAATTTTGAACGCTGGTTGTTGTACTTGATTGCCGCATCTCGCCGGCATTGCAGTTCTAGCTGTGTCTCTGTCTTAGGTTGACGAATAGATGAAGGCGTGGCTACGCGCTGGCCATCCCTTTGGCTTCTACAATTGCCAAACATACTGGTGTCTTTTGTGTTTTGAAGACGTCATAGAAGCTTATTTGGCGTTCGATGACTGGAGTTAGTTGGATCCGTGTGGTCTGTTGGTTGAGAGTGATTTGTATGGAAGGTTGTGAGTTTGATTCATTGAGCCCTTCTCTCTGGATGGTTGTGCGTGCTCAAGCACTGCACTGTTTTTGATTGCGTGCCGTTCTCTCAGCGGTTCCGGCTTTGCTTTGACTTCAGGGACAAAGGCACAAACGAAGGTTCACTATCTAGTGGTTTGTGCTTCACACTGAAGCAGTTTCTGTGACGGTTAAACAGTTTTGCGCAGGCTCTGTTCGCCACGTATCGAGTTGAAGGTTCGGTTTGTGAACCTGGGTCGGTTCAGGCTTCCACTGCCAAGGGCACGTTCGCCCTCGCTGCTCTGCTTGTGTTCCAGTGTTTCGCTGCTCTGCCTGTGCCTCACTGTTGCAGCAGTCGGCTGAGTTTGGATTGCGCGGTTTCCAGCCAACCGCTTTCCGTCGTATTGCTTTTAGTCGGTATTCTATTGCTTCTGGACGCCTCTAGCCTCCCCGAGGGCTTTAGTCTTCTCTAGTAAAGCGTCCGTCGTCCCAACAAAGGGCGTTTTGTTTGTATCAGGTTGCGTCCTGCTACTGAGACAATTTGTTAGCGTAGTATAAACGGAATTTCTGCCGGAATGTAGGGTTGTTAAACCCGGAATGTAGGCAGAATTGGCGTTTGTACGAAGCGTTCAAATTGGCGCGTTACAGTATCGCGCGCTCCTCTGAGCGCGAGTCCTGTGAGGGGCCTTGTCATTCTACCTTTCTCGCGGATAAATCGACCGGTGAACCCACCCGGCCCACCCGAGTTGAGACGTGTGCGGTCGACTGTTTCCGGTGCCCCTCTGTGAATCTCGCTTTGGTGCCGCGACTGGCTCCTGCCTTTTGCCGGCGGCTGGTCGGCTCACGGCTGGTTGCTTTCCGTTCGCGGCCCTCTCTCGTGTGTGGTCTTGCTTATTGCTCCGCACATTTGCTGCGTTTTGGTGGTCTCTTCGGTGTGCGTTCCTCCTCTGGACGGTAGTTGCCTATCGACCTCTAGTCTTGGCGTACTGGTCCGATTGGTTTGGGTGAAGATCCTTGGTTCAGGTGGAAGCTCCCACGGCGCTTGTCCACCTCAGAGCTAGACTCCTTCGAGTTCGCTGTTCGATTCGCCCTAGTGTAGGCATACTACACTACTACTGTAGTAGTTGTTGTGTATCACTGGACATTGAGCGTCAGATCGAATCCTGCTTGATCGAGCCGTAACATACTGTGCCATTACAGTTGTGGGACTACGGTTGCCCGTAATGCGCTAAGTTGGTGCTTGTACTTGGCTAGCCGTTTGGGTGCTTCGTGCGTTCAACTAGTCGCTGTCCGTAGTGGGATTCCTGACGTTCGTGCTGTCGCCATTGGACGTTTCTGTTCACGACGCGCCAACCTCGGAGCTTGCGCTGTGCTTGAAGACAGTTCACTCTTTGGTGTGCTTCTTTGCGTTGTGGATCAGGCGGTTCGGACTCGCAAGTCTTTCCTGTGTGGCGAGTTACGCTGGGTGCTGAGCGAGCAGTAGTTGATTCTTGCGTCTGTTGACGTTTCAGTTTCGTGGTACACTGTCTGCGGCCGCGCAGTGTTCGCCATAGCCGCAGGTGTCCTTGCGAGCTGTTCTGGTGCTTGATGATGGCGTTCTGGTTGTTTTGAGTTCTCTGTGAAGTCGGTCGATACTGTAGCTGGATCTATTCTTGGGTAGGTTGTGTGTGCGCACGCGTCAGGGGTTTCAGGTTTCAGGGTCGACGTTTCGTGGACAAGTCCGGCTGCCGACTCGAGGGATCTTCGTTGATTGTCGTGGTCGTTGGCGTGCGTGCGCTGTTCGTTGTTGAGGTGCTGTTGGTGTTTGCTTGTCTCACGCCGGTCGATCCTCGAGTAAAGCGTCCGTCGTCCTCTAGTAAAGCGTCCGTCGTCCCAACAAAGGGCGTTTTGTTTGTATCAGGTTGCGTCCTGCTACTGAGACAATTTGTTAGCGTAGTATAAACGGAATTTCTGCCGGAATGTAGGGTTGTTAAACCCGGAATGTAGGCAGAACACGGGGTTTCGTCTGCTGACCAAGAACGGTGCAACGGCGCACGAGTCACGGGCAGAGGCGAAGCGCAAAACGTCGGTTTGTCTTCTGACCAACAACGGCGCACGGGTCACGGGCACACGCGAGGCGCACAACTTCGGTTTGTCAGCTGCCACTCGATCTCTGAAGCTGCAGCGCGTCAGCTGCGCGACATCGCTGTTTGAAGCTGCAGCGCGTCAGCTGCGCGACATCGGTCTCTGAAGCTGCAGCACGTTAGCTGCGCGACATCGGTCTCTGAAGCTCCAGCACGTCAGCTGCGCGACATCGGTCTCTGAAGCTCCAGCACGTCAGCTGCGCGACATCGGTCTCTGAAGCTCCAGCACGTCAGCTGCGCGACATCGGTCTCTGAAGCTGCAGTGCGTCAGCTGCGCGACATCGGTCTCTGAAGCTGCAGCACGTCAGCTGCGCGTCATCGGTCTCTGAAGCTGCAACGTGTTATCGACGGGCTATAGACCCTAGTCTATGTATGTATCCTCTCTACTAATCGCGCGCTGTCTGTCAGTCTGTCTGTTTAATCGCGCGCTGTCTGTCAGTCTGTCTGTTTGTGTGTGAACAAAATATCTCTCGACCGCGGCCTCGGATCCCGGACATCTATACATTTTCGGAACCGCCTTCCGCTGGGCACCATCTGGCGGAAGTTTGGTCTTTGGCCGCCGCCTAAATTCGGTCGATCGACTGCCGCGCCGCCTGTCGGATGACGTTTTTCGTCTATCCAGTCACCGTGCGTCGCGAGCACGCATCGGTCCAATGAGTGCGCGTCGCACGAGCGAAGCCTACATATGTCGCGAAACGCCGGTGACGTCAGACTATTGATTATATGCTGCTATAGGGGAGGGTCGACGCTCCTCGCTCTACAATACCAGCGAAGTTTGAGGCAGAGGTTCAGCACCAAGTGAGACAACATTTTGACAACACTTGGATGCGGAATGACAGTAGGGCCATGTTCTCCAGCGCGTGAGTTGCGCGACATCGGGCTGCGAGTATCCGATCGAACGCGTGAGTTGCGCGACAAGGGGCTCCGAGTACCCGCTGGGACGCGTGAACTTGCGCGACAATGGGCTGCGAGTATCCACTCGAACGCTTGAGTTGCGCGACAACGGTCTCCGAGTATCCGCTCGAACACGTACATAGGTTGCGCGACAACGGGCAAGCAGTCGGCGCAAGCGACACCGAGACCAGCAATCCCGAACCATTGTCAGAAGCTGCAGCGCGTCAGCAGCGCGACATCGGTCTCTGAAGCTGCAACACGTCAGCTGCGCGACATCGGTCTCTGAAGCTGCAGCACGTCAGCTGCGCGACATCGGTCTCTGAAGCTGCAGCGCGTCAGCTGCGCGACATCGGTCTCTGAAGCGGCAGCGCGTCAGCTGCGCGACATTGGTCTCTGAGGCTGCAGCACGTCAGCTGCGCGACATCGGTCTCTGAAGCTGCAGCACGTCAGCTGCGCGACATCAGTCTCTGAAGCTGCAGCGCGTCAGCTGCGCGACATCGGTCTCGGAAGCTGCAGCGCGTCAGCTGCGCGACATCGGTCTCGGAAGCTGCAGCACGTCAGCTGCGCGACATCGGTCTCTGAAGCTGCAGCGCGTCAGCTGCGCGGCATCGGTCTCTGAAGCTGCAATGCGTCATCCACGGGCTATAGACCAACCAACCTCATAACAATTTGCTTTACACACTGTCAAAGCACCGTCAACACGGGGTTTCGTCTGCTGACCAAGAACGGTGCAACGGCGCACGAATCACGGGCGCAGGCGAAGCGCAAACGTCGGTTTGTCTTCTGACCAACAATGGCGCACGGGTCACGGGCACACGCGAGGCGCAAAACTTCGGTTTGTCAGCTGCCACTCGATCTCTGAAGCTGCAGCGCGTCAGCTGCGCGACATCGGTGTTTGAAGCTGCAGCGCGTCAGCTGCGCGACATCGGTCTCTGAAGCTGCAGCACGTTAGCTGCGCGACATCGGTCTCTGAAGCTGCAGCACGTCAGCTGCGCGTCATCGGTCTCTGAAGCGGCAGTGCGTCAGCTGCGCGACATCGGTCTCTGAAGCTGCAACGTGTTATCGACGGGCTATAGACCCTAGTTATACATCCTATATACTAAGCGCCATAGAGTCTGTTTGTCTGTTTGTCTGTTTGTCTGTTAACACTATATACTAAGCGCCATAGAGTCTGTTTGTCTGTTTGTCTGTTTGTCTGTTAACACGACAACTCTCGACAGCCTTGACGGATCGCGATGATCTATACATCAAAAGAACCGTCGTGGTCTGTAGTTTTGCATCTCCTATTGTGGACATTGGTCGATGTCTAAATTCCACAAAAATTGCGAAAATATCGACTGCACAGTACATTCTGAGCACTATGGAGTGACTGCATGCCACTTTACTGGACATTTCGCGCTATTGTGTCACGATTCACTGCTGATTTGTCGCTGTGAGACTCTGAGGTGTATTTAGAGGCACGGGAGCGGATGCGATAGTAAATGCAGGCACTGGCACAGTACATTCTGAGCAGCACGGATCGCGGCGATCTATGCATGAAAAGAACCGTCGTACTCTGTAGTTCTGCACCTCCTATTGTGGACGTTGGCCGATGTCTAAAATCCATGAATATCGCGAAATCACGAAAATGTCAGCTGCTCAGTACATTCTGAAATGCTGGCCACTTTTGTGCAACGTTCGTGCTGCAGAGTTGTTGCTGTCGCGCTGTGTGTCATGCATCCAAACACTCGACGATTGATGGCGTTTTTGACGCAACCTCTAATGCCAACGCTGAAAACGATTGATGGCGTTTTCTGACGCAACCTCCAACGCCAACGCTGATGTCAACGCTGACGCCAACGCACATGAGCTTACGCTACAGTACAATCGCTGATCGTATCTGTATAAGCGCGAGTGCCGCAGCGGCCCGTCATAGGCCTTCCAGCCAAGAAATTATGTAGTGCGTTCAGTGTGTAGACTGTGATAGTGGCGAAGCGATTGCGTTTTGTTGGTATTGGATCATTCTCTTCGAAATAATGGGCAAGAACAAAGGAGATCGGCAGAGGCGACAATCTCAGCGGCTGCTTATGAAGAAACGGCGTAGTGAAGAGACTGGGGAAGAAACGGCACAGCGTCTGGACCTTGATGCGGCGCGACAGTCGTCGTCTCGGGCGGCGGAAGGCGAACATCAGACAGCCGAACGTCTGAAACTCCAGGCGAAGAGACAGTCGTCGTCGCGGGCCGCAGAAAGCGAAGAACAGACGACTTCACGTCTGCAGCTTGATGCGGCGCGAAAGTCGTCGTCACGGGCGAAGGAAAGCGACCAACAGACGGCTGAACGCCTGAAACTGCAGGCGAAGAGACAGTCGTCGTCGAGGGCGGAGGAAAGCGAAGAGCAGACGGCTGAACGTCTGAAGCTTGACGCCAAGCGAAAGTCGTCGTCGCGGACGGACGAAAGCGATCAACAGACGGCAGAACGTCTGCAACTGCAGGCGAAGAGACAGTCGTCGTCGCGAGAGGCCGAGACGAAAGAAACCCGTCTCAAACGGCACCAATCAGATGCAGAACGCGCTGCGCGCCACCGGAAGCGACAGAAGAAACAAGATTGGGGTGAGTTGCTGAAGTAGGGAAACGTTAGCATCCACACGTTGGATAGCTTTGGCGTTGGTGGAATGTTGTTTGCTTTGTGTGGCACGTTTTTAAAACATGCTTTGGCTTATTGTGTTCAGCATGTGTTCATTGGTATGTTAGTTTGTCCCTACACTTTCAGGCTTCGGCCCCTACGACGACAGAGAGTACGCTGACAGGGAGAAAGAGAAGTGCAGCCTGGACCTGGCCTGTAAGGACTGCGGTGCTCTCTTCCTTGAGGACGAGAGACTGGCCTCATCGTCGAAGAAGAATCCCAAATTCGGTCGGCAGTGTTGCGCTGAAGGGAGCGTCAAACTTGACCCCCTTCCGTGCCCGCCAGAGCCACTTCTGCACCACCTGATTTCGGACAACGAGTTTAGGTAAGATACGATGAGAGCAACGAGTTTAGGTAAGATACGATGAGAGCAACGAGTTTAGGTAAGATACGATGAGAGCAACGAGTTTAGGTAAGATACGATGAGAGCCATTGTATTTCATGTGCACTTATCGGCGTCTGCTAATGACGTACCTAATTCAAAACAACTGTAGACACGACGCATCGTGCAGTCATTCGCCACTTTGGGTACAGACTGTAGACCATTGCATGCCCTTAAAAATCTACAAATAGTGAAGGTATATCTTGCAGACGCAACGCCCTTCTCTACAATAACGCCTTTGCGTTCACGTCTACCATGGCCAGTATAAACGAAGGATTGCAGCAAGGGTCTGGTCCGCCGACGTACAGACTGAGAGGAGAGATGTTCCACAAGTGCGTTTTCAGCTGATTCATTGTTCTCTTCACTTTGCACAAGATCAAGATACTTCTATTCCATTTAGACTGGGCTCTCTGGTGCCAAAAGAAGACGACCCAGCGCGCTACGCGCAAATTTATCTATTTGAACCGGCAGAGCAACTGAAAATTAGAAATTCGGGCACAATTTCTGGACCGCAGCTGAAAGAGGATACTTTGAAAGATATTCAGCAGACACTGCTGAAGACAAACCCATACGCATCGCTGTTGAAGAGCGCAGGCGAGAAGATGAACCAGGCGGGAGGAAACGTCTGTGAATTGGAGGTCAGTCTGTTGAGTTACATACATTGCCGCAAAACGCGAAATTAATGGCAGCGCATTTAGTCTTCTCCTTATTCAGCTACGAATTTTCGGAGGTGTACTGGACAAGCAGCACCGCACCTACAACAAACCCACATGCGATGAAGTGGCGGCGATATTGGTGGATGGTGTTGACTCCAGTGGAAGCAGTGACAAGTATTTTGTGGCAGTGAGCACGAAACAAGGTGCGTTTTGCTGCACACATGCCAGTCAGTCATTCTTCCATTCTGCATTAATGCAAATGATGCCCTTTGAACAGGGCTTACAACTGTCCCCCCGCTCTCTTCTGCTCTTGAGACTCTGAGATTCCCACTTCTCTATCCCTACGGGACAACTGGATACACGCCGCTGCTTCAAAAGCGTGGCAAAGGCAAGGGCGATCAGAAGCAGAAGGTTTGTCTCTACAGATGCCGATATACCGACGCGCATAGTGGCACGAAAGTTGTGTTGCTTGCAGCAAACCATTCACAGCTATGTTCAGATGACGTTGGCTGACTACTTGCACTACCGGCTGGCCATTCGCCTCTCTGCTGGCCCTCTGATCCCACACTGCGGCGGCAGACTGTTCTGCGCCTGGGCAGTCGTGCAGGCTGCTCGGCTGGAAAAGGACAGACTACTGTTCCACCAGCAAGACGCTCAGCAGGCCAAGTACAGAGTGGAAAGCCGGATTGGTTTGTTACTCCTGTCGTGAAGTACGTGTGGAGATACATCACAATACAAAGATTTTACTGAAGGAATCGCTGACGCGGTCGCCCACGGGTACACGCAAGCCGAACAAGTCGGGCGCCGAGTCATTCTAAGCAGTTCATTTGTCGGGGGCCCTCGCTACATGCAACAACAATTTATGGTATGACAGTATACTGAATACAAGAAGTTTGTACACCAAGAGGCAGCATGCAACTGCCCGAATTGTTGCAGGACGCCATGGCAGGGGTGCGCGTCTACGGCCGACCTTCTCTGTTCATCACCATGACAACGAATCCAAACTGGCAGGAAATCCACGACCTAATAGACGACTTGGGCCAGAGACCGGAGGATAGGCCGGACATTTGCGTCAGGATTTTCCGGAGGAAACTGGTATAGAAACTGCAGCATCTTTGGTGGTAGTGGCTGCAGCAACTTTGGTGGAAGTAGCTTGCAGTTAGAGATCTGGACGCTATGTTTCACAATGGTTCTGGCATATGCTGCCAGTATAGTTAGTGCTGCGGTATGGACTGTGGCATGTGTCATCACACACGCTACTTTATCTTCAGAAGAAGCTCCACAAATTGATCGTGAAGAAGTACCCTGTCGTCGCCTATGTGGGCGTAGTGGAATCCCAGAAACGCGGACTGCTTCACGCTCACCTGCTGTATACTCTGGAGCCCCCCTGGCACCCCGACACGCCTGAAAAGGTCGACCACTTTGTCAGAGCATACCTGCCAGACCCTGAAACGGTGAGCAAGATAGCTGTAGTAGCATTGTCATTCTGTATCGACATAGTGCATAGCTACACCATCGTATCATTGTGCGTGTTGCTGTGCCCGCACAACTCAGAAAGCATCTTCAGGAGCCCCACCTCTTTGCGCTGGTGAAGCGCCATATGCTCCATGGAATGTGCGGTGCCAACACCAATGCGCCGTGCATGCAGGACAACAAATGCGCCAAGCACTTCCCCATGAGATTCTGTGAGGAGACGACACTCTCAGAGACTGGTGGAGCCCCAATCTACAAGCGGCCCGACAATGGGCGAGTGGTGAAAGTGGTGCAGCGTGGGGTGGAGCACTCCTTCGACAACCGCCGAGTGGGGCAATAATCGTTCTATGACCTATGACCTATGACCTATGACCCTATGACCCGTGGAATCTATGACCCAAATTTGAATTTTCGCGCTACAGTAATCCCAAAGCGTAAAGTACATACTGGCGGTTACGGTCAACGGCAAATTGCACCAAAATGACACTCGATTTGCGGCAAAAGCGTCAAACTGTTGCAAGAGTGAGAATCTGGGAATATCAAACCAAAGTAACAACGTTTAGACCAGATTTAGGTCAGCGCTGAAAGTTTACTATAAAGATTACGCTAAAATCAAATTGTCTATGTCCCAGAATAGTCTTTTGCTTATTAGTACAGGGTGTAACAGAGTTTCGGGCCGATTTATTTCTCGAATAACTCTTGCTAGGCTACGAATTTTTTAGTGCGGTTTTTTGCATAATGTTGGCAACACTCTAGGAAATTTTATGAGCTACTTGACGAGTCATCAATGAACAGTACGCTAGCGGCGTAAGCGATCCAATTTCGAGCTTGTTTCTCAAGGCCCATCAGGTGTCTTCTGAGTGCCGTCCCCTCTGCTTCTGTTTCTAACCATTTAAAATCGTTACTCGGGTTTGGAAAGGAGGATTCTCGCAAACTTTTCTGCAAAACGCGGACACATGCATGACCTTTCGCTTGCACCAAAATGGCCGAGATCGCTTTTGTAGTTCAAGAGATCCGCGGTGACAAAAGTCCAGTGTCCTGAGTGGAAAATTCGGATTTTTTACTTTGAGTGAATTTTTGGGCTGGATTGAATAGTGGTGAATTGACCATTGCAACGTGTTCAGCATCGAAAGTTGGTCTAGACGAAGTGTCTTGACAAAGTTGAAGTACCGTACCCTGGCAGTGCCGAATTTTTGAATCCCGGGGTCAAATTGGAGGCTGTGACTCAGAATCCATAATCACAATGCTGAGGAGACGTCGCTGTTGGCTTGCACATGCGCGTCGTGTAGTCGTGTTACTAGGGTCTATAGCCCGTCGATAACGCATTGCAGCTTCAGAGACCGATGTCGCGCAGCTGACGCGCTGCAGCTTCAGAGACCAATGTCGCGCAGCTGACGTGCTGCAGCTTCAGACCGCCCGTGACAGTGGCACCTGACAAACCGACGTTTTGCGCTTCGCCTGTGCCCGTGACTCGTGCGCCGTCAGAAGACAAACCGACGTTTTGCGCCTCGCCTGTGCCCGTGACTCGTGCGCCGTTCTTGGTCAGAAGACAAACAATGGTGCTGAATCTCTGCCGCAAACTTCTCGGATTCAGCACTATACGCAGGCAACACTGACCGTCGCCGCGGACTGTGTATGGCGGTTCTGAATGTAGACTGTGCACTGTCCACAGGCTGGCGGCTGCACCGAAACGGACGCGATGTACCCTGCGCTGTGCCAAACGTCGCTGTGCGAGCGTCTCGGATTCAACACTGAACGCAGGCTGTACTGACCGCTGACTGTCTATAGCGGCTCGCAATGTAGAATGCCCGCGGCGGCCCTATTGTACAGGCGCACCTGATGTACGCTACACAGCGGGCGATACCCCGCTGGGAGTGGAGTGGACGGCGTCGGTAGTGGAATGCTACAGTAAGGCGATCCTATAACTTGGTTCGATTGCGCGTGCGTATCGACCCGTCTTATTTGGACGATGTACTGTAGCCGCGGCAAAATTCAATGGCGACCGATATTTTCGGAATTTCGACCGAATTTAGGCAGCGGCCGAAGACCAAACACAGGAGACTTTGGTCAGCGTCGAACGGCGGTTCCGTTGATGCACGGCTCGTCGCGAACCGCCGCCGCAGTCGGCAGTTAGCGCCGAAAATGTGCCCAAAAACGATATTTTCGGAATTTCGACCGAATTTAGGCGGCGGCCCAAGACCAAACTTCGGCCAGACGGTGCCCGGCGGAAGGCGGTTCCGAAAATGTATACATGTCCGGGATCCGTCGCCGCTGTCGAGAGATATTTTGGTCACAGACAAACAAACAAACACACTGACAGACAGCGCGCGATTAGTATATAAGGACAGCAACGAGATTTTGTTGCAGCAAACCTTAGTGTGTTTGCAAATGGATTGTCAGATTATTCTGTAATATACTAATAGGATAGAGACTATTCTGGGACATAGACAATTTGATTTCAGCGTAATCTTTATAGTAAACCTTCAACGCTGACCTAAACCTGGTCTAAACGTTGCTAGTTTGGTTTGATATTCCCAGATTCTCACTCTTGCAACAGTTTGACGCTTTTGCCGCAAATCGAGTGTCATTTTGGTGCAATTTGCCGTTGACCGTAACCGCCAGTATGTACTTTACGCTTTGGGATTACTGTAGCGCGAAAATTCAAATTTGGGTCATAGATTCCATGGGTCATAGGGTCATAGGTCATAGGTCATAGGTCATAGAACGATTATTGCCCCGAGTGGTGCCCTACTGCCCCTGGCTGCTTGCCGAATTCGAGTGCCACATCAATGTGGAAGTGGTGGCAAGTGGCAACGCGCCCAAGTACCTCTTCATGTACCTCTGCAAGGGCCCAGACAGAGTGCTGATCTCCATCACCGCTCTGCCCACTCCAACAGAACTCGCGGAATCTGACAGTCAGGAGACGCCAAACGAAGACGAGATCCAGGTGGGCATGCCTGATTCCGCTGGTTGATTTATATCATCTGATCAATACACAAGTTGTGTTCTGTTCAGAAGTACCTCGACGCCAGGTATATCTCTCCCCCAGAGGCGTGCGATCGCATGTTGGGCAATGACCTGGCTTGGACCCACCCGCCTGTCCAACGGCTGGCTGTGCACACACACGAGAATCAGCAAATCGTGTTGCAGGTGGGCAACATCTGTATTACTCCCATACTCTCAAGTTCACATCTGTCTGTTCATCGTACAATTGTCGTTTGTCCCATGAGACGGGGTTGATGGCTGTGGTATGTATCTACTGTGCAGTAGTGACACATTGCAGGAGGGTCAGCAATTGGAGGAGATCGACGTCAAGAACACCACACTGACCGCATGGTTCGAGCTGAATCAGTGCGACGAGCAGGCCCGCAGCCTGAAGTACAGTGAGGTTCCCGAGAAGTACACTTACAATCGAGGGAAATGGCAGCGACGCAAGAGGGGCATTGGCGAAGGCAAACGCGCGCCCATGATTGGGCGCATGTACAGCGCTGCGCCCACAGACACCGATCGCTTCTACTTGCGCCTGCTGCTCACTGAGAAGTGTGGCGCTTTCAGCTACGAGGACCTTATGAATGGTACTCCATTGTTACAGGTACTGTAGTTCAGAGCGCATGATCATTCATCGCATGTCTAATTGCAGTCAATGGTGAGCAATGTGAGAGCTTCCGAGAGGCGTGCGTCAAGATGGGCCTCGCCATTGACGACAATGAGCACGTCCAGTGCCTCACTGAATCAGCCCGAATCAGCAGAGGGCGTCAGCTCCGACGCCTGTTCGTCAGCCTTCTCATTGCCTGCACTCCAGCGGATCCTGGGGCGCTTTTCGACAGATTCCAGCAGGTTTCATTCTCACAGCTATCTCACGTAAGACTGATGAGTGTGTAGGTTTGGACACACTACAGGACTTGACTGATGACATCATTCACGCAAGCCGCCATCGCAACAGTGTCGCTATGTCGCAAGAAGAGGCTGTCGACTGCGCTTTGCGAAGGATCGCTACTCTACTGGCCTTTCATGGTCGATCGCTGGACCAATACAAAGGGCTGCCACAGCCCCCTGAAGAAGCCGCCATTCAGACGCCAATTCAAGACGAGTATGCATAACATATACGTACAATATTATTGTGTCTCAAATTGGTACATTGCATCTTGGCCAACGTAAATATGTAGCTCAAGCCTTATTCAGCTTGCCACCCATCGATCCTGGTGAGCTCACTGAGAGGCGAGGACGCCTGACGTCTGAACAACAGAGCCACCTATCAAAAATTCTGGACTCGGTCTCGAGCAAGCAAGGGCGCTTATTCTTCATTGACGCGCCTGGTGGCTACGGTGCGGACTGCAATGCGCTCTCACAGTCGCATTAGACGCTTTCAACTGCGCATACTTTTAGGCAAGACCTTCTTGCTCAACGTGTTGGTCGACGTGCTGCGCCAAGAGGGAAAGTCTTCAGTTGTGACGGCGTCGTCTGGTGTGGCGGCCCTGGAACTGCGTGGCGGGCGCACTGCTCACAGCGCCTTCGCCATTCCAACGGACACCCTGGATACCCACACGTGCTGTGCCGTGTCCAAGCAGAGTGCACAGGCGACAGCGCTGCGCCAGGCTTCACTAATCATTTGGGACGAGATCAGCATGGCCGACCGATTTGCCATTGAGGCTGTGGACAGGATGATGAAGGCAAGAAGGTGACATATTGGCTGACTGTCACTACAAACTTTACTCCTTCAGGACGTGACCGGCAGCAAGGAGTTGTTCGGTGCCAAGACAGTCGTGTTCTCTGGAGACTTCCGCCAGGTGCTGCCAGTTATCCCACTGGCCAGCACGTCCCGCATCATCAGCAGGACGTTGAAGTTTAGCAGTCTCTGGGAAAAGGTATGCATGCACAGGTATAATAAGACACGATGTTGTGCACTAAAGTGATGTTGTGGATGAACTAATTGCTTCAGACCACGTCGCTGCAGCTCACAGAGAATATGAGGGCCATGACTGCTGTCGGAAGCGACAGTGAGTCTCCTGCAGTAGCTGCTTTTTCTATTCAGTTCACAAAGTACTTACCTGCACTGCTGCACATGATAGGAGACAGCCAACTCAAGTTTGCCAACTTGCTGCTGTCTGTCGGTGATGGCAACTATCCCTCTGTCGACGAAAGCTCAGACGAAGTCGTGGCTCTGCCAGAGGTCATGATAGTGGCTTCGGTGCAGGAGCTGACAAGTTTTGTTTTTGGGGACGCCTACGACTCTCATTCCATGCGCAACTGTGCATTGCTCGCGCCGAAGAACGACATAGTTCGCACGATTAACAACCTTATGCTCGACAGCCTCCCTGGAGAGGCTTATGTCTATTTATCCGCTGACCAGACCACCAACGATTCTGACGGTTTGCCTCTATTTTGGCTTCTTTGACGCTTCTGCTGTTGTGAAATACAGTAAGATTAAACACTCAGCGCGTATGTACACGCCCATCGAGGTGGTGCACGCGACGACGCCCCCTGGCATGCCGCTGCACAGGCTGGAGCTGAAGCAGGGCGCGCCCATCATGGTCCTGCGCAACCTCAACCAAGGGGCGGGCGTTTGCAATGGCACTCGGTGCATTGTCAGGAAATGCTACCCACACACCATCTACGCAGAAATCATCAAGTACGTTTGAATTTAGCTCTCTAATATACTGTCCTTGGCTTAAACTTGGAATATTGCAGTGGCTCTCACGCTGGTGACTTCGCCTTCATCCCAAGAATCACGCTGGAGTCGCAGCACGAGCGCGGCCAGACCTACTTCTCGGTGTGAAAAAATTTCAATTTTTTTGGAGTATGCAATAAAAGTGTCCTGTAGAATGCCGCTCACGGTTAGAACCACATACATAGGTCGTTTCGGGCAATTGAGTGAACAAGCTACGATGGAGGTTCAGCAATTGTAATTTGCATGTTCACTGCGTGAGAGTAAGCATTGCAGAGACGCCAGTTCCCCGTCCAGTTGGCCTTCGCCATGACCATCAATAAGGCGCAGTCGCAGACGCTCGACAGAGTCGGCGCCTACTTGGACCCCCCTGTCTTTGGCCATGGTCAACTCTATGTCGCTCTGTCTCGAGTGCGACGCCTGGCCGACGTGAAGGTGCCCAGCTTCGTCCTCCTCTTCTACACAGGCAGTGCGTCTGCATTTTGCAACTGTCTACGTCTTCAGATCTTCCTTGGAGACGGCAGCAACGAGGGCAGAATCACTGGAGATGGGAACAACATCCTCTCTACTAATCGCGCGCTGTCTGTTTGTTTGTTTGTCTGTGTGTGAACAAAATATCTCTCGACAGCGGCGACGCATCCCGGACATCTATACATTTTCGGAACCGCCTTCCGCCGGGCACCATCTGGCGGAAGTTTGGTCTTCGGCCGCCGCCTAAATTCGGTCGACCGACTGCCGCGCCGCCTGTCGGATGACGTATTTCGTCTATCCAATCACCGTGCGTCGCGAGCACGCATCGGTCCAATGAGTGCGCGTCGCACGAGCGAACGCCTATGTCGCGAAAAGCCGGTGACGTCAGACTATTGATTATATGCTGCTATAGGGGAGGGTCGACGCTCTTCGCTCTACAATACCAGCGGGCCGTCCCGCGCTGAAGTAAAGCCGCGCGCGTACACAATCTACACTGCGAGCAGCCATAGATAGTCCGCGACCAGTGCTGCCTGCCTACAATGCACAGTCTATATTCAGAACCGCCATACACAGTCCGCGGTGACGGCCAGTGTTGCCTACGTATAGTGCTGAATCCGAGAAAGTTTGAGGCAGTGGTTCAGCACCGAGTGAGACAACATTTTGACAACACTTGGATGCGCGATGACAGTAGGGCCATATTGTCCAGGGCGTGAGTTGCGTGACAACGGGCTGTGGGTATCCGATCGAACGCATGAGTTGCGCGACAACAGGCTCCGAGTATCCGCTGGGACGCGTGAGATGCGCGACAATGGGGTGCGAGTATCCGATCGAACGCTTGAGTTGCGCGACAACGGGCAGGCAGTCGGCGCAAGCCACACCGAGACCAGCAATCCCGAACCATTGTCAGAAGCTGCAACGCGTCAGCAGCGCGACATTGGTCTCTGAAGCTGCAACACGTCAGCTGCGCGACATCGGTCTCTGAAGCTGCAGCGCGTCAGCTGCGCGACATCGGTCTCTGAAGCTGCAGCGCGTCAGCTGCGCGACAACGGTCTCTGAAGCTGCAGCGCGTCAGCTGCACGACATCGGTCTCTGAAGCTGCAACGCGTCAGCTGCGCGACATCGGTCTCTGAAGCTGCAACGCGTCAGCTGCGCGACATCGGTCTCTGAAGCTGCAACACGTCAGCTGCGCGACTTCGGCCTCTGAGGCTGCAGCGCGTCAGCTGCGCGACATCGGTCTCTGAAGCTGCAGCGCGTTATCCACGGGCTATAGACTCTAGTGGACCATTATTTGCCTCAAGGAGCCACAATAAACATAGTGCACCGGAGCGTGCTGGCCAACAGCCATTTGTCTCAGGAAGAAGAAGTGGAGATCGACGATTCTTGATCGGCTGTCCTGTTTGCTCGCTCTGTTCGCTTCGTGATTGCCGTCTGATGTTGTTTGCTCGCGTGCCATGAATGTGTCGTGTCGGAAATCAGTCTCCAGTTGCTTTTCACAGTTAATGCTTACGCGCATGAGGTTACTTCTGAACTCTACCAATCGACGCACTGTAGAATTTGCTATGGGGCTACATCAGTGGCTTGCAACCAGTCTCTGAACAGTAGCTCGATGGTAGTCTACCACCTACTCTGTGACACCTACAGGCTAAAGACTCTAGTCCTATATACTAAGCGGCAAAACTGTGTCCGTGTGTTCGTTTGTTATTGCGATAACTCTAGAGACCATTGTCGGTTCGCGATGGTCCATACATCAAAAGAACCGCCATTCTCTGGAAGGATGCACCTCCTATTGTGGACTTTGACCGATGACTAAATTCCACAATATTTCGCAAATATCGACTGCACCAGTACATTCTGACTGCAAAAGGCACCACACTCTGTGATTGACACTTGATTTCACACCAAAAGTGCTATGCAGTGTCACCATACATGACAGAGTTGTCGTTGTGAGACTCCAAAGTGTATTTGCAGGCACTGCATGCACTGGCAGGGGCACAGCATCAAACTGCTTTGGATCTATGTCAAATGTCTTTAGATCTATCTGAAATCTCCTACGGGCTAATTGCAAATGTCTACTGACTAAACCCAAGAGTCTATTGCGTATTTACAGGCACGGGAGCTGGCGCAAGCATAAATGTAGGCACTGGCAGGGGCACAGTGTCGAATGACTTGAGATCTATCTGAAATGTCCTATTGGCTAAGCCCAAATGTCTACTGGCTAAAGCCAAGTGTCTCCTGTGTATTTGCAGGCACGGAGCTGGTGCGAGCCTAAATGTAGGCACTGGCAGGGGCACAGTGTCAACAGTGTCAAACGTCTTTAGATTTATCTGAAATCTCATACAGGCTAAACCCAATTGCCTGCAGGCTAAACACAAGTGTCTATTGTGTATTTACAGGCACGGGAGCTGGTGCGATCCTAAATGTAGACACTGGCAGGGGGACAGAATCAAATGACTTGAGATCTATCCGAAATCTCCTACGGGCTAAACACAATTGTCTATGGGCTGAACCCAATGCCATTGACCATAGAGATTCTCCTACGGGCTAAAGGCTCTAGTTACATTACTATGCGAGCTAGGTGTAGTGTCCGTCCGTCCGTTTACTATGCGGGCTAGGTGTAGTGTCCGTCCGTCCGTCCGTCTGTCTGAAACGCTTGCACGCGCGCAAGCACGCGCGGCTGGACGCCAGCGGCACCCCACTGAGGCGGTCGCGCTGCGAAGCTGGCTCTCTTACATTTATGCGAAGTGTCTGTCCGTCCGTCCGTCCGTCTGTCTGAAACACTTGCACGCGCGCTAAAGCACGCGCGGCTGGACGCCAGCGGCATCGCGCTGCGAAGCTGGCTCTCTTATTATTATTTATCCGTCCGTAACACTTGCACGCGCGCTAACGCACGCGCGGCTGGACGCCAGCGGCACCCCGCTGAGGCGGTCGCGCTGCGAAGCTGGCTCTCTTTACATTACTACATACGCTAGCTAGGTCTAGTATCCTCTTTACTAATCGCGCGCTGTGTGTCAGTGTGTTTGTTTGTTTGTGTGTTAACACGATAACTCGCGACAGCGGCGACGGATTTCGCTGGCTCTCTTACATTACTACTCTACATTACTAGGTATGCGAGCTACATAGGTGTAGTGTCTGTCCGTCCGTCCGTCTGTCTGAAACACTTGCACGCGCGCTAAAGCACGCGCGGCTGGACGCCAGCGGCACCCCGCTGAGGCGGTCGCGCTGCGAAGCTGGCTCTCTTACATTACTATGCTAGCTAGGTCTAGTATCCTCTTTACTAATCACGCGATCTCTGTCTGTTTGTTTGTTTGTTTGTTTGTCTGTCTGAACGATACTAATCACGCGATCTCTGTCTGTTTGTTTGTTTGTTTGTTTGTCTGTCTGAACGATAACTCCCGACTTCGGGCACGGATCCCGGCGATCCCGGGCGGAAAAGAACCGCATTCCGACGGGGAATCGACCAGTTTTGGTTTGGTCTTCGGCCGCCGCCTAAATTCGGTCGAAATTCCGAAAATATCGTCTGCGCGCATTCCGACGGGGAATCGACCAGTTTTGGTTTGGTCTTCGGCCGCCGCCTAAATTCGGTCGAAATTCCTCTTTACTAATCACGCGATCTCTGTCTGTTTGTTTGTTTGTTTGTCTGTCTGAACGATAACTCCCGACTTCGGGCACGGATCCCGGCGATCCCGGGCGGAAAAGAACCGCATTCCGACGGGGAATCGACCAGTTTTGGTTTGGTCTTCGGCCGCCGCCTAAATTCGGTCGAAATTCCGAAAATATCGTCTGCGCGCATTCCGACGGGGAATCGACCAGTTTTGGTTTGGTCTTCGGCCGCCGCCTAAATTCGGTCGAAATTCCGAAAATATCGTCTGCGCGGCACATTTTTGGCGCTAACTGCCGACTGCGGCAGCGGATCGCGACGAGCCGTGCATCAACGGAACCGCCGTTCGACGCTGCACCATCTGTCCGAAGTTTGGTCTTCGGCCGCCGGCTAAATTCGGTCGAAATTCCGAATTTATCCTCTGCGCGGCACATTTTTGGCGCTAACTGCCGACTGCGGCGACGGATCGCGACGAGCCGTGCATCAACGGAACCGCCGTTCGACGCTGACCAAAGTCTCCTGTGTTTGGTCTTCGGCCGCTGCCTAAATTGGGTCGAAATTCGGAAAATATCGGTCGCCATTGAATTTTGCCGCGGCTACAGTACACCGTCTAAATAAGACGGGCATCGCTCTCTGAAGCTGCAGCGCGTCAGCTGCGCGACATCGGTCTCTGAAGCTGCAGCGCGTCAGCTGCGCGACATCCGTCTCTGAAGCTGCAGCGCGTCAGCTGCGCGAGATCGGTCTCTGAAGCTGCAGCGCGTCAGCTGCGCGACATCGGTCTCTGAAGCTGCAGCGCGTCAGCTGCGCGGCATCGGCTTCCGAAGCTGCAATGCGTTATCGACGGGCTATAGACCCTAGTCCTCCCTACTAATCGCGCGATCTCTGTTTGTTTGTTTGTTTGTTTGTGTGAACTCTCGAAAACGGCGACGGATCCCGGACATCTATACATTTTCGGAACCGCCTTCCGCCCCGCACCATCTGGCCGAAGTTTGGTCTTGGGCCGCCGTCGAAATTCGGTCGAAATTCCGAAAATATCGTTTTTTGGCACATTTTTGGCGCTAAATCCCGACTGCGGCGGCGGATCGCGACGAGCCGTCCTCTATGCTAATCTCGCGTTGTCTGTTTGTCTGTGAACACGATAACTTTCTACAGCGGCGATGGATCCCGGACATCTATACACGAAAAGAACCGCCTTCCACCCGGGACCATCTGGCGGAAGTTTGGTCTTTGGCCGCCGCCTAAATTCGGTCGAGCGACTGCTGCGCCGCCTGTCGGATGACGTGTTTCGTCTATCCAATCACCGTGCGTCGCGAGCACGCATCGGTCCAATGAGTGCGCGTCGCACGAGCGAACGCCTGTGTCGCGAAACGCCGGTGACGTCAGACTATTGATTATATGCTGCTATAGGGGAGGGTCGACGCTCTTCACTCTACAATACCAGCGGGCCGTCCCGCGCTGAAGTGAGGCCGCGCGCGTACATTACATACACAATCTACACTGCGAGCAGCCATAGATAGGTTCAGCACCAAGTGAGACAACATTTTGACAACACTTGGATGCGCCATGACAGTAGGGCCATGTTCTGCAGCGCGTGAGTTGCGCGAGAAGCTGCAGCGCGTCAGCTGCGCGACATCGGTCACTGAAGCTGCAGCACGTCAGCTGCGCAACATCGGTCTCTGAAGCTGCAGCGCGTCAGCTTCGCGACATCGGTCTCTGAAGCTGCAACCCACGGGCTATAGACTCTAGTCCTCTTTACTAATCGCGCGCTGTGTGTCAGTGTGTTTGTTTGTTTGTGTGTTAACACGCTTTACTAATCGCGCGCTGTGTGTCAGTGTGTTTGTTTGTTTGTGTGTTAACACGATAACTCGTGACAGCGGCGACGGATCCCGGACATCTATACATTTTCGGAACCGCCTTCCGCCGGGCACCGTCTGGCCGAAGTTTGATCTTGGGCCGCCGTCGAAATTCGGTCGAAATTCCGAAAATAGCGCTTTTGGCACATTTTTGGCGCTAACTCCTGACTGCGGCGGCGGATCGCGACGAGCCGTGCATCAACGGAACCGCCGTTCGACGCTGTACCATCTGGCCCAAGTTTCGTCTTCGGCCGCCGCCTAAATCGTCCGAAATTCGCGAATTTCGGGCAAATTTCGACCGTTTTCGGAACAACATTCTTCGCAACAACGATTACGATTCCGCCATAGTACGGCTTGCTTCGCTGTGAGACCCAACTTGCGCACCATTTGCTTTACACACTGTGTTCGCTGTGAGAACCAAGTTGCTAACAATATGCTTTACACACTGTCAAAGCACCGTCAACATGGGGTTTCGTCTTCTGACCAAGAACGGCGCACGAGTCGCGGGCACAGGCGAAGCGCAAAACGTCGGCTTGTCTTCTGACCAAGAAGGGCGCACGAGTCACGGGCACAGGCGAGCGCAAAACGTCGGTGTGTCAGGTGCCACTGTTCCGGGCGGTCTCTTTGCTGATTACGGAGAGAGGTGCAGTCGGCGCAAAGCGACATCGAGACCGGCCACCTCCAACCTTTGACAGAAGCTGCAGCGCGTCAGCTGCGCGACATCGGTCCTCTGAAGCTGCAGCGCGTCAGCTTCGCGACATCGGTCTCTGAAGGTGCAGCGCGTCAGGTGAGCGACATCGCTGTTTGAAGCTGCAGCGCATCAGCTGCGCGACATCGATCTCTGAAGCTGCAGCGCGTCAGCTGCGCGACATCGGTGTTTGCAGCTGCAGCGCGTCAGCGGCGCGACATCGGTCTCTGAAGCTGCAGCACGTCAGCTGCGCGACATCGGTCTGTGAAGCTGCAGCACGTCAGCTGCGCGACATCGGTCTCTGAAGCTGCAGCGCGTCAGCTGCGCGACATCGGTCTCTGAAGCTGCAGTGCGTCAGCTGCGCGACATCAGTCTCTGAAGCTGCAATGCGTCATCCACGGGCTATAGACCCTAGTCCTCCCTACTAATCGCCGCGTTCGGTCTGTCTCCTCCCTACTAATCGCCGCGTTCGGTCTGTCTGTCTGTCCGGACACTTTGCGCCATAACTTTCGACTGCGTCGACGGATCGGGACGATCTATGCGCCGAAACGACCGCCCGTCTTCGACGCTTCTCGCTAACTGGGCATCGACATCGGTCGCCGCCTAAATTCGGTCGAAATTCCGAAAATATCGTCTACGCGGCACATTTATGGCGCTAACTGCCGACTGCGGTGGCGGATCGCGACGAGCCGTGCATCAATGGAACCGCCGTTCGACGCTGCACCATCTGGCCGAAGTTTGGTCTTGGGCCGGCGCCTAAATTCGGTCGAAATTCCGAAATTATCCTCTCCTCCCTACTAATCTCCGCGTTCGGTCTGTCTGTCTGTCCGGACACTTTGCGCCATAACTTTCGACTGCGTCGATGGATCGGGACGATCTATGCGCCTAAACGACCGCCCGTCTTCGACGCTTCTCGCTAACCGGGCATCGACATCGGTCGCCGCCTAAATTCGGTCGAAATTCCGAAAATATCGTCTGCGCGGCACATTTATGGCACTAACTGCTGACTGCGGCGGCGGATCGCGACGAGCCGTGCATCAATGGAACCGCCGTTCGACGCTGCACCATCTGGCCGAAGTTTGGTCTTGGGCCGGCGCCTAAATTCGGTCGAAATTCCGAAATTATCCTCTGCGCGGCACATTTTTGGCGCTAACTGCCGACTGCGGCGGTGGATCGCGACGAGCCGTGCATCAACGGAACCGCCGTTCGACACTGACCAAAGTCTCCTGTGTTTGGTCTTCGGCCGCTGCCCAAATTGGGTCGAAATTCGGAAAATATCGGTCGCCATTGAATTTTGCCGCGGCTACAGTACACCGTCCAAATAAGACGGGTCGAGATAGGCGTCTTCCTCCCTACTAATCGCCGCGTTCGGTCTGTCTGTCCGGACACTTTGCGCCATAACTTTCGACTGCGTCGACGGATCGGGACGATCTATGCGCCGAAACGACCGCCCGTCTTCGACGCTTCTCGCTAACCGGGCATCGACATCGGTCGCCGCCTAAATTCGGTCGAAATTCCGAAAATATCGTCTGCGCAGCACATTTATGGCGCTAACTGCCGACTGCGGCGGCGGATCGCGATGAGCCGTGCATCAGTCTGTCTGTCCGGACACTTTGCGCCATAACTTTCAACTGCATCGACGGATCGGGACGATCTATGCGCCGAAACGACCGCCTGTCTTCGACGCTTCTCGCTAACTGGGCATCGACATCGGTCGCCGCCTAAATTCGGTCGAAATTCCGAAAATATCGTCTGCGCAGCACATTTATGGCGCTAACTGCCGACTGCGGCGGCGGATCGCGACGAGCCGTGCATCAATGGAACCGCCGTTCGACGCTGCACCATCTGGCCAAAGTTTGGCCTTGGGCCGGCGCCTAAATTCGGTCGAAATTCCGAAATTATCCTCTCCTCCCTACTAATCGCCGCGTTCGGTCTGTCTGTCTGTCCGGACACTTTGCGCCATAACTTTCGACTGCGTCGACGGATCAGGACGATCTATGCGCCCAACCGACCGCCCGTCTTCGACGCTTCTCGCTAACCGGGCATCGACATCGGTCGCCGCCTAAATTCGGTCGAAATTCCGAAAATATCGTCTGCGCGGCACATTTATGGCGCTAACTGCCAACTGCGGCGGCGGATCGTGACGAGCCGTGCATCAATGGACCCGCCGTTCGACGCTGCACCATCTGGCCGAAGTTTGGTCTTGGGCCGGCGCCTAAATTCGGTCGAAATTCCGAAATTATCCTCTCCTCCCTACTAATCGCCGCGTTCGGTCTGTCTGTCTGTCCGGACACTTTGCGCCATAACTTTCGACTGCATCGACGGATCGGGACGATCTATGCGCCCAACCGACCGCCTGTCTTCGACGCTTCTCGCTAACCGGGCATCGACATCGGTCGCCGCCTAAATTCGGTCGAAATTCCGAAAATATCGTCTGCGCGGCACATTTATGGCGCTAACTGCCGACTGCGGCGGCGGATCGTGACGAGCCGTGCATCAATGGACCCGCCGTTCGACGCTGCACCATCTGGCCGAAGTTTGGTCTTGGGCCGGCGCCTAAATTCGGTCGAAATTCCGAAATTATCCTTTGCGCGGCACATTTTTGGCGCTAACTGCCGACTGCGGCGGTGGATCGCGACGAGCCGTGCGTGCATCAGTCTGTCTGTCCGGACACTTTGCGCCATAACTTTCAACTGCGTTGACGGATCGGGACGATCTATGCGCCGAAACGACCGCCTGTCTTCGACGCTTCTCGCTAACCGGGCATCGACATCGGTCGCTGCCTAAATTCGGTCGAAATTCCGAAAATATAGTCTGCGCGGCACATTTATGGTGCTAACTGCCAACTGTGGCGGCGGATCGCGACGAGCCGTGCATCAATGGAACCGCCGTTCGACGCTGCACCATCTGGCCGAAGTTTGGTCTTGGGCCGGCGCCTAAATTCGGTCGAAATTCCGAAATTATCCTCTCCTCCCTACTAATCGCCGCGTTCGGTCTGTCTGTCTGTCCGGACACTTTGCGCCATAACTTTCGACTGCGTCGACGGATCGGGACGATCTATGCGCCGAAACGACCGCCCGTCTTCGACGCTTCTCGCTAACCGGGCATCGACATCGGTCGCCGCCTAAATTCGGTCGAAATTCTGAAAATATCGTCTGCGCGGCACATTTATGGTGCTAACTGCCGACTGCGGCGGAGGATCGCGACGAGCCGTGCATCAATGGAACCGCCGTTCGACGCTGCACCATCTGGCCGAAGTTTGGTCTTGGGCCGGCGCCTAAATTCGGTCGAAATTCCGAAATTATCCTCTGCGCGGCACATTTTTGGCGCTAACTGCCGACTGCGGCAGTGGATCGCGACGAGCCGTGCATCAACGGAACCGCCGTTTGACGCTGACCAAAGTCTCCTGTGTTTGGTCTTCGGCCGCAGCCTAAATTGGGTCGAAATTCGGAAAATATCGGTCGCCATTGAATTTTGCCGCGGCTACAGTACACCATCCAAATAAGACGGGTCGAGATAGGCGTCTTCCTCCCTACTAATCTCCGCGTTCGGTCTGTCTGTCTGTCCGGACACTTTGCGCCATAACTTTCGACTGCGTCGACGGATCGGGACGATCTATGCGCCCAACCGACCGCCCGTCTTCGACGCTTCTCGCTAACCGGGCATCGACATCGGTCGCTGCCTAAATTCGGTCGAAATTCCGAAAATATCGTCTGCGCGGCACATTTATGGCGCTAACTGCCGACTGCGGCGGCGGATCGCGACGAGCCGTGCATCAATGGACCCGCCGTTCGACGCTGCACCATCTGGCCGAAGTTTGGTCTTGGGCCGGCGCCTAAATTCGGTCGAAATTCCGAAATTATCCTTTGCGCGGCACATTTTTGGCGCTAACTGCCGACTGCGGCGGTGGATCGCGACGAGCCGTGCATCAACGGAACCGCCGTTCGACGCTGACCAAAGTCTCCTGTGTTTGGTCTTCGGCCGCTGCCTAAATTGGGTCGAAATTCGGAAAATATCGGTCGCCATTGAATTTTGCCGCGGCTACAGTACACCGTCCAAATAAGACGGGTCGAGATAGGCGTCTACGCGCAATCGAACCAAGTTATAGAATCGTCTTACTGTAGCACTGCATTACCGACGCCGTCCACCCCACTCCCAGCGGGGGATCGCCCGCTGTGTAGCGTACATCAGGTGCGCCTGTACAATAGCGGCGCCACGGGCATTCTACATTGCGGGCCGCTATAGACAGTCAGCTGTCAGTACAGCCTGCGTTCAGTGTTGAATCCGAGACGCTCGCACAGCGACGTTTGGCACATCGCGTCCGTTTCGGTGCAGGCGCCAGCCTGTGGACAGTGCAAAGTCTACATTCAGAACCGCCATACACAGTCCGCGGCGACGGTCAGTGTTCCCTTCGTATGTATAGTGCTGAATCCGAGAATTTTGCGGCAGAGATTCAGCACCAAGTGAGACAACATTTTGACTAAACTATTTGATAAATAAATATAATAAATAAATAAATAAGATAAATAATAAACAAAATCCTTGAAAATATCCCAAAATTCGCTTATTAAAAAACTTAGAACGAGTTGCTAAATACTTGACAGCCTATGCCCGACACAACCATGTAAAGAAATTATAAAATTTCAGCTGTCTGAAATTGTCGAAATTTGGGATTTTTGACAATATTTTTAAAAATACCCCTAATTTCGTTAATTATAAAATCAGTAAACTATTTGATAAATACTTGGCAGACTATGCTCGACCCATCCGTGAAAAGAAAATTTGAAATATAAGCTGTTTGAAATTGTCGAAATTTGTGAATTTAAAAAAGACCCTTAAAAATATCCTAAATTTCGTTAATTATATTCGCTGAAACTATTTGCTAAATACTTGGCAGACTATGCTCGACGCATCCGTGCAAAGACATTTTGAAATTTAAGCTGTTTGAATTTGTCAAAATTTGGGATTTTTTTCAAAAACCTTGAAAATATCCATAATTTTGTTAATTATAAAATCTGAAACTATTTGATAAATACTTGGCTGACTATGCTCGACGCATCGATGCAAAGAAGTTTTGAAATATAAGCTGTTTGAATTGTTCAAAATTTGGGAATTTTGACAAAAACCTTGAAAATATCCCTAATTTGGTAAATTCCAAAATCCGAAACTATGTCACAAATTCATCGCGTCTTACGCCCTTTCCATTTCAGCAAAAACTTTGCCGATACGACTTGTAAATAGAAGTGTCATTTTTGACATTTTGATATTTTAATTGTAAATATTTCGAAATAGGAAAATTAGCAACGGAAACGGGCATCGACACGTTACTCAGCGCATTCGACTCCATTGGGTGGCACTAACCGCCATGTCTAGTTTTGTGACACAGACACACACACACACACACACACAGACAAACAGAAACACGAACGGACAATAGCGTCCGTATACTCGCCGCGCTGGGGCGCGGCGAAAAAACACAGAGAAGTGGGAGAAGTTAGAACCAAACTAACGAACCGCCGTAGCAGACGAATCCCAAGTCGATTATGTAGCTGCTGGGCAGAGTCGGCGATCCCTTGTATGTATGTCTTTGACGGCTCCAGAAGTAGTAGTAGTAGTTTTATTTCCACTACAAGGCGGACAGATACACGCACAATCGCTGTGCGGTAGGCAACGAAGGGAGATGTACAGCGCGGCACACACACTACGCACACAGAGGTCATGCAACGGGCATGTTACGTACGTATCGCTTGAAAGACTGTGCGCGCAAACGAACGACCGTTTCGGAGAGTGAGTTCCACGAATCAGAGACACGGTTACTATAGAAATGCTTCCTACAGTCGACTCGCGCGTGGTCTCTGCGAATGCGCAAAGGGTTACGGTCGAACCAGTCGAGCACGCCATCTAAACGAGCTTCGCGGTAAAACACACTGTGACAAAACAACAGGTCCGCCTTTTTTCGCCGGCTTTCTAGGGACTCGAGGTTTAGGTGCCGAAGGCGCGACCCATAATCTCGGTATGGCAGATGACACCGCAGAAACAAGCGACGGGTGAACAGTCGTTGTACCCTTTCGAGCACAGTAATATGGCCAATTTCATATGGACTCCAAACAGGCGAGGCATACTCTACCAGGGGGCGAACATAGGAGACATAGGCCCTCAGTAAAGCATTTTGGTCAGATGTGGTAAAGCAGCGGAATAGAATACCTAGCACCTTGGTCGCCTTCCTAGCTATATCTTGGCAGTGGTCCCCAAATTTGAGGCCAGGGGATACCCTAACTCCCAGGTCGATACAGGACGCGGCGCGAGCGAGAAGGCTGCCGCTGATGGAGAAGGTTCCTTCGCAGCTGCAGTGCGGCCCAATGGCCATGGTCGAGCACTTGGGAATGGCGATGTTGAGCTGCCAGAGGGCCGTCCACTCCTCCAGGCGGTCCAGGGACTGCTGGAGCAGGCGCCGGTCCTCGCACTGGGCGAACAGCTTGACGTCGTCAGCGAAGAGTCTCAGGTGGACGCCGGGGGGCAGGCTGTCGGGCAGGTCGTTGATGTAGACGTTGAAGAGCAGCGGTCCAAGCACCGACCCCTGGGGGACGCCGCTGGTCACCAGCAGGCAGTCCGAGTGGCTCTGCCCCACCCGTACTCGCTGGTGGCGTCCACTGAGGAAGGCCTCGATCCACCGGTAGAGGGAGCCGGACACTCCGTAGCTCTGCAGCTTCACGAGCAGCTTGCTATGGCAGACACTGTCAAAAGCCTTGGCGAAGTCGATGTATACAACGTGACCTCCTACCTTATCCCTCACCCACTTAGTCCAAACAGAGAAACAGTCCAACAGCTGTGTTACAGTAGAGCGCCCAGGGACGAAACCGTGTTGCAACGCGCTCAGTAAGCTATTCTCACGCAGATGAGTGGCCACGCGCTCCTTAATCATGCTCTCCATGACGCGGCACGTGGTACAGGTGAGCGAGATGGGGCGGTAATTCGCGGGATCCGCGGCGGACCCTTTCTTGTGAACTGGAACAACATCAGCACGTTTCCATAGGTCAGGGACCGTTTCCAACGCGAGCGACATCTCGAATAGCATAGACAGCGGTTCGGAGAGAGGCAGGGCTAAGCGAGAGAGGAAAACGTTAGGTACACCATCCGGCCCACAACTGACTGACGGTTTGAGGGAACTCAGTTTGCGATAAACAGAGAAGGCCGGAAATTCTACCGAACCCACTCTACTTCTAGCGCGTCCCGGAATGTTTCCACACACACCATTGTCTACAGTAAACACAGACGCGAAGTATTGGTTCAGGGCCCGAGCTTTGTTGTCGTCAGACGTTATGTACGCGCCATCACGGTCCAATAGCGATGGAATTTGCTGCTTGGTACTTGTTCTACTACGGACATATCGATAGAAACGCGAAATATCCCGCGAGTTTAATATATCCTGTTCCACGCGATGGTTATAACGACGGATGGCCATTTTGGCTAATTTACACACATTTCTATAGTGGGCGCGACTTTGACTGGTCCTAGAAATTGCGCAACGCCACGCGCGCCGCCTGCGCTGGAGTAGACGACGAATATGGGTTGGGAACTTACGCGGACAGGTTGGAACACGGGTCAGCGGGACAAATTGGTCTATGGCCGCGGACATATTGGACAGGACCGCCAGGTACATGTCATCGACGGACGTCTGGTGGGCCAGCAGCTGGCGCCAGGGTACAGATGCAAGAAAGGCGTTGGCGCCGTCCCAGTCGGCTTTATTCCACTGGCGGACTTCCCTATAAGGGGAGGGGTCGGGTGGCTCGCAAGCAAGAGAGAAGGCAATCGCGTCATGGTCGCACGCACTAGAGGGCGGTGGACAGACAACACAGCCGACTAGTAGGCGTGGGTTATTCACGAACAAGAGGTCAAGAAGCGCGCCATTTCTAGTGGGCATATCTACACATTGTCGCAACCCAGAGAAGAACACCAGATCGTACATAAAGGCACGATAGAGCTCATTAGGCGGAAATTGTAGAGTAGACCAGTCTATATCGGGCATGTTAAAATCGCCAATGAGGCACACTGGCAGCGGCGTTGTACAGAGATGTTTGAGGCAGTCTACAAATAGGGAAGCGCCATCTGCGGACAACGATGGAGACCGATAGGCACAAATCACCCGTTTGCGGCCATTCGCGATTATGTCTATAGCAGTTATCTCGCAATTAGTGAACTCGTTAGGGATCGGCAGTTGGTAGACAGCTATACCCGATTTATAAATTATAGCCGCGCCTCCACCGCGCTGAGATCTGTCAGTGCGGCACACAGAGTACCCGTTTGGTAAGAACAGTGAAGAAGGTACGCTGTCAGAGAGCCAGGTTTCAGTGATGAGTACCACGTCATATTCATAGGTAGACAGGAGCGCCTCTAGTTCATTTAGTTTATTACAGAGGCTACGAGCGTTAAAATAGTAGCACCTCAGAGACCCACTATTCTGTACCTGTACTGTCCGCCTAGCTAGTTTTCCGAGCTATCCCTCCACTTCCAGTTAACGCGATCGCCTATTTTCTTGACGACTCGTGGGAGATCTCCCGTTTCCGATTCGCGCACAAAATATTTGACGTCGTCACCCTCGTCTCTCGCGCCCTTTGTCTCATTGAGCTGGGCTGCGCGCGCATAGCACAGACTCAAGATCTCGCGCTCGGACTTAGGCATTGACCGGCGCACCCTGACCGAGTCCCACTCCTGCTGGCCCTTGAGGGCCGTCTTGCTCAGCATCACCGACCTGACCTCCTCTGCTGAGGACAGAGCTACCTTGACCAGGCGCGGCTTCTGTCCGTCGCGGGGCTGACGTCCCAGCCTAATGACCCCTTGAATGGTGGCACCGCCCACGCGGCAGGCGTTGAGCAGGGCCTCCACCTTGAGGGAGTCCTTCTCCTTGTGGTCGTCGCCCTCGGACTCCGGGAGACCAGCGACGATGAGGTGGCGCTTGTGAACGGAGGCGTCGTCCTCGTCGGTGGAGGAGGCGCTGTTGACCCTTCCCAGACCAGGAAGATGGCTCGAGATCAGTGGCGGGCGAACTTTTGGGCTTCCATCGGTTGGGAGCCCCTGGCGAACGACGTCCGCATACATGCGAACGGGGGTGCCAAAGAACGACGCCAGGGCCTTCGCGTTGGCAGCGGCATCGGCGGCCGCTTTGTGGGAGGCGTCCACCTTAGAGTGGAGCAAGCCCAGCTGGTGATTCATGGCCATCAGCTCCGCCTTCAGCCCTTGGGAGGGATCAGTGGTACTGTTCACCTCCTTGATCGTAGCCTTGTCGTCGTCTTCGTCGCTATTTCTACGTCCGCTGCAGAACAAATTTACAGAGTCCCCCAATCGGAACTTTTTCAGTTGGGCAGTCGTGGGCTTGAAACCGATGACGCAGGTGAAGCACAGGAGTGACTTGCACCCATCACTGCTACACAGCAGTGGTTGTAGCTCGTCGGACAGTGGTTTTGAGCAGTCCGTACACTGGGCCATTTTGAATTTCCACGCGGCCAAACCGACGCCAACTCGATTTCTCTTTGTTTCGGCGACGGATCTTCGCAAGTTGGGTATCAGGCGAAAGAGGATTTTTTTCTCTATGGGTAGACACCAAATTTACAAGAGTTTAGGTTCGAAATCCGCCACAAATTCGCCATTTTCTATTATTTGTTCGTTTCCGAAAACTAGAGCTGTAGATTGCAGGCCGCTAGATGCTTCTAAGGCGGAGTGGCGTCATTCCGTAGTGGTGTAGATACGCGCGGCCCGACAAATGCGCACACTATCCCTCTGGCGTGGAGTTACGTGGCCAGCCTTTATAATCTTTCGCGCGACTGGCAATCCATTGGCACATTGAGTCGTTTATTAGTCTTTAACTGTACGACGATTACGTATATGGATAAACGCTTAGATGTAGAGGGGTGTAAGTATGTAGACGACGATTGTAACGATGTAACGGTGCTGCGCTGGGAGACAAAACGATGCTGCTCCTTTGTAAGTATGGAGGATGCCGTCAAGTGGTCAAGAAGAGCACTCTTGAATAGTTTCTCAAAGAGCCTACACACCGTACTCGTTTCTCCCCCTTAATCGCCGGTTGTCTGTCTGTCTGTCCGTCCACTAGCGGGCCAGGGGGGGGGGGGGGCGGGGCCCCCCCCCCCCCCCCATTGGGCCCGACCTTAGAGAAAAATTTCCCTTATAAAGGCGCGTATATGCAAAAATTTTCGCCTGCGGCGCAATTTTAAGTAAAATTTCTTACATTTATCTTCAAAATCGCCAAAATTTTGCTCGCGGCGCTTATTTTTAACAGATTGTGGTACATTTTTGGCCAAAAATCGCGAAATTTTCGCCTGCGGCGCTATTTTTGAACAAAATTTTCGCTCCCGATGAGCCGTAACAGTCATTTTTAAGGCAAATTTTGCAGTAAAACGGTTAAAAACGCAAAAAAATTTGCGCCTGCGGCGCAATGGAAAAATAGTCGAAAATTTTCTGAAGTGGCGCCCCCCCCCCCCCCCCCCCCCATTCGAAAATCCTGGGCCCGCCACTGTGTCTGTCTGTCGGCCCCAATCAGCCCGCCCGACTGGCCCGGCGGACCGATCCCAGCTATGGGGCGCTGCCCTGGGCCTGCGCCAGAGGCGAGCCAAAACTGGTCCGCTACGCGGGAAAGGCTACGGTAGGCGAGAAAATTTAAATTTTTGAATTTCGCTCAAGACAGTGGAGCCTCCTTGGAAAGGCGGGCGAAGCGGTTGGTATGCAGGGTGTGTGTGTAGGGTGGGCAATGCGCAACTTCACGCACCCAGCCACGACGCTGCACAGTATACTGTACTAGAGTCTATAGCCCGTAACGCGTTGCAGCTTCAGAGACCGATGCCGCGCAGCTGACGTGCTGCAGCTTCAGAGACCGATGTCGCGCAGCTGACGCGCTGCAGGTTCAGAGACCAATGCCGCGCTGCTGACGCGCTGCAGCTTCTGACAATGGTTCAGGATTGCCGGTCTCGCTGTCGCTTTGCGCCGACTGCTTGCCCGTTGTCGCGCAACTCAAGTGCTCGAGCGGATACTGAGAGACCGTTGTCGCGCAACTCACGCGTCCCAGCGGATACTTGCAGCCCGTTGTCGCGCAACTCACGCGCTGGAGAACATGGCCCTACTGTCATTGCGCATCCAAGTCAAAATGTTGTCTCACTTGGTGCTGAACTTTCTCGGATTCAGCACTATATGCAGGCAACACTGGCCGTCACCGCGGACTGTGTATGGGGGTTATGAATGTAGACTGTGCACTGTACGCAGGCTGCACTGGTCGCAGACTGTCTATGGCTGCTCGCAGTGTAGATGAACACCAATCGGAACAGTGAACGAGATCGGCGGGAGAAGCAGTGGCTTGAGTAGATGTGCGCGCGGCCATACCAACATCATCATAATCATACATACAGTTACCAATATCATCATACATACAGTTGGTTGCATAAGTAACATACCGTGCACGCTTCGTGCACGACCGTCGGACGACCGTGCACGGCCGCTTGTCTCCTTTGATGCGCGCCGCGCTGGCCGTCTGCCCCGCCCCTTCCTTTCGCCTTCCCCTCTAACGCGCCGCCTGACGACGCCCCCATTCCTCCTCTATACTGGTGGAGTGTGGACACAAAACAACCAGGTGAGACCCTCAGACGACCGCGCAGGGCCGCTCGTCTACTTTGATGCGCGCCGCCTCAACTGCACTGCGACTCTGAGTAAGGGGGCGACATGAACAGTACTCGCTTCAAACATGAATAACAACGACGCGCTACTACCGAGCACGGACAACTTGGAAGCGAGTTCTGAAACAGCACAAGTATCGAATAATCAGTTGAGTGCGTTCATTTCAGCGATTTCTGACGAGCTCGCCATCTCCAGTCTGCCAGACCTCAAATTGCGAATGCGCAACTGCAGTTCATCTCGTGCAGTGTCCCAGGCGCGCTCGAACTGTCCATCGTCCAGAGCCAGACCACCAGCCGCTTGCGCGCGAACAATGTCTCTGATTTCCCTCATCTTTTGAATGTCAAGTCGTGCAAACCCACTGCTCGCAGTGCCGCCGTTTCGGCGCATAGATCGTCCCGATCCGTCGACGCAGTCGAAAGTTGTGGCGGAAAGTGTCCGGACAGACAGACAGACCGAACGCGGCGATTATCCGTCGACGCAGTCGAAAGTTGTGGCGGAAAGTGTCCGGACAGACAGACAGACCGAACGCGGCGATTAGTGCGCCAAAAATGTGCCGCGCAGACGATAAAATTAACATTGACTATACGAATTTACGATTTCGTAGTAATGTCATAGTGTACCTGGTTCCAACCTTTGGGCATGCATATCTCAGGAACCACACAACCTAGGAAGTGAAATGTTTTTGTTGGTTATCCCCTAGAGGACCGTAGCGGGACTCTTGATACATCAGCGGAGAAATTTATCATGTTGATACACAGCAGACTGTTTTGATAACTCGCAGCTCTGAATTGATACATCAGCAGGTCCCGGTGCTGTAGGTTGTATTGACTCCGGGATAAATTGACGCCGCGTCAACTTTTCCCGCCTGGTAAATTGACGCGCGTCAACGTACCCGAGCTTATCGCGGGGTGCGTTGATGCCTGCCGCCTTATTCAATTGGACTCAGACTGTAGGTACTGTAAGTCGCGAAGTAGGTAAGTCCAAAGAAATAATACTGCGAAGTAAGCAGTGGAGAGCCCCTACTTCTTATTACTTCGCGGTATCGGGCTTACTTCGCGTTCAGTGGAACCAGGCTTAACCAGCTGGAGCTATCTACTGCGCTAACGAGGCAAAGGCAGAAGTCTTAAAAGTGCTTTCAACACGCGCCTAGTTGAATAAGGGCAGGCGTCAACGCAACTCGGAATAAGGTCGGGTAGATTGACGCGCGTCAATTTATCCCGGGGTGTGTTGACGCGGCGTCAACGCACCCAGTCGTCAATACAACCAACAACACCGGCCCTGTGATGTATTAAATGTGCTCGTAGTTGATACCCCACTCCTCTTCCGCATGCTGTAGGTGGCTTCGGCTGTTTTAAAGGGCCGTCGCACATTGCGTGCGTGCTTGTACCATGTGCAGTCTCCTTCTAGACTGTCTCTTTGCGTTCGCTGGCAGAAGAGAGTGGTTTTCCAGCAGCAATACAGAGTGGATGTTACGTATGGCATACATTACCACCATTCTGACGTCGTCAAGATTGGTCGCGGCTGTGAGCAGCCACCAACCCAACAAAATATATCCCATTGGTCTACAGTCTACACCAGTGTTCGAAACGGGTAACCCGACCCGAACGCCCGACCAGACCCGACCCGACCCGTTGCAAAACGGGTCGGGTAAAGGTTGGGTGTGCAACGGGTTGGGTCGGGCAACGGGTATACGCTAAGCAAGCCTGTTCGGGTCAATCGGGTACTTTAGATTTTATCAAGCTACCCCTGAACGCGGGGAAAGGAAGTAGGTTTGACGCATTCCCACACCTGTCACACACACAGCATGGGGGAGGGAGACGGCAAAGGCCGACAAATCCTAGCGATTGGCGCTCGCAATCCAACAGTGCTCAAGAACACACGTTGACTTGTGGCGCTTGGTTGAGTTAGTAGTTCTGTCATCTATCTGCCAGCCAGACACAGGTCTTAATTATGGCTGAAGAAAATGCTAATGCTGCAGAAGCTTTGACGTCCCCTTTAACCAAGAAAAAGTCGTTGAGTAAGCAAGAAGTTGAGAGGCTCGTTCGAGAGAAGAAGGTTGAGTATGCGCCGAAGCCAAAGGGGTCAAATGGAAAGCTGTCAGACGTTTGGGAAAAGTTTGATCTTGTTCTCGTGGTCAGTGGTGGCATAAGATTAACTAACACAATGTACATTACATAATGTACTATCTAGTTACCCAATTACACAGGATGGAGCTTACGCTGACTACGCTTCTTGCAAGAAGTGTCGCGTTGTCATCGCCTACAGTGGATCGATTGGCACAACAAATCTTCGGAAGCATGCGACATCATCTAACTGCTCCAAATCGCTGGACGCTGAAAGCATATGTAGTAACTAACTAGCCGTCGCTTTCTAAAACGGCGACTACAATTGGACCCGACGGCGACGGGAAATAGCGCCGTTTTCCGATTAGCGATTAGGTCGGCCGCGCGCGAAAATCGCCGTACCGCGGTATTGCAAAAGGTATAAATAAATCGCGGTATTGCAAAAGGTGAAGTCCCGGGGCGTTTCGCTTGCTGCACGCGAGAACAGAGCTCGAGAGCTCGCAACTTGGCCGTCGCTCTAATGATATCTCCGCGGAGGAGAATAGTGGCCTCCTTCGGTTTCATTTCAAACCCCCCCCCCCCCCCCCCCTCTCGACTCAGGGTTTCACGCGAGCCATCCTGAATAGGGGGGCTGCCGTCGCCATTAATCGGCGGCGCGCGTAAATCTTTTACGATTCCTCTCTCTTCTACCGCGCCCCGTTGCACATCTGACGACCACGACGCGAAGTTCTTTTCAAGAGGCGCGCCTCCACCCGTTATATGGACTCGATTAAGCTTCCGTAGGAGAGCTAAGAGCGTTTGAGAGGCGAAGGCAGGCTAGGTGAGCACCACTCCTCTTCTGGCCTTGAAAATTTTCCGCTCTCGAAAATCCACCCAGTGCTGCTTTTTCCGTGCCAATCGGTCATTGATACCACCGACCAACCAGGCCGGTTTCTTCCCCTTTGTCGTACACGTACATACGCATTCGGCGGCTTCGGAACACAAAGGAACAAAGGCGCCTGCGATAATTGATTTCTCCCTTCCTCTACGCTGTCGAAAAGCAAGACGCGACAACAGAGATTACGCGAGACGTGTCGTCGTCCCAAGGACGCACGCACGGAAACCAGCGGCCGTGAAGGGCGGCTATCGCCCGGCCTGTGCTCAGGGCACCTCACGCCCCGCAGATGACGTACTACGGAGTGTGTCGCGTGCGCACGCTGCGTGGACAACGGTAGTTGCTCGTCTATTGGCACCATTTGTCGTGTCGTCAGCCCTTCCCCCCTCCACTCTCACAGCTTTTGATTACCCTCTGACAACAATGGAAGGGGTGTGACTCCTATGCGCCCTATGGCCTCCGCTGGACATTTGTCCACTGTAGTGGCGGCATGCATAAATTTGGTGGACTTGATTGTCTGGGATAGTTCTTTTGTGGGTATTGTATTGTGGCATCTAGAGCGTTATTGTATATGCATACCTACATGTTATGTTTATCGTACCTAGCAGTGTACTGTACATACTTCTGCTTAGTGGAGTAATGTTACACTCTACAACTTCATGAAATTTCCAGCTTCGAGGACAGCAGCTCTCTCAGCAGCGGCCTCTCCGAGAACCTGGACGACTTGTCCACTGACGACCTAACAGGGAGCTCCCTCAGCGACCCCCCGGGGAGCAGGAGTCACTTCCACCGGACTGGAGGGAGTGCCACTCATCAGCAAACAAGTCAACGGGGAATGCACCAGCAGAGGGCGCCCCACCGGGCTCCCCAGCAGGGGGGCCTCCAGCAGCAGCGGGAGAGCATCGGCCACCTGCTGCAGAAGTGCCGGACCAGCTCCAGAGGGGTGGCCGTGGAGCCACCCAGTATCAAGCACCCACAGATGGTGTCGTTCTCCAACTCCGCCAGAGGTGGCGCACCCCAGCACCCCTACTACCAGAGCAACTCCTCCCCAAGGAGCAGGAACCCGCTCAAGCTCGTGAGGGCCGATGGGAGCTTCCTGGGGGAACCAAGACCGGGCTCGGCCCAGGGTCCCAATCCTGGGTCGACCGGGGCCCCGTTCGGCTTCCACTCGCTGGACCGGAAGCGCCACCTGTTGGGCTACGCGAGCGAGAGCGAGCAGGGGGTCACGCAGCGGGGGGCCATCTACGACAGAGTGGCAGGGCAAGAGCCGTCGCTGCCTGCCAATGCCGCCGCCCTGGTCAGTCCGAGGAGAGTGCCTCTGAGTCACTACGGAGCTTCACAAGTGACGCAGCAGAGAGTTCGCAGCACTCAGCAGCCCTTCGACGACTCTTGGCTGGCCAGGGCCCAGGATCCCAGACATCAGCAGAGCAGTGGAGGTAACTACAATATCGATGGAGATTCTTAGGTTAAATGTGGCAAATGTGGCTCAATCGGAATGCGCAAATTGCCTCCGATTGGGATTGTTGGATTTGCAATCTGGCAGCCTCTGGCGCTTTCCATTCGATAGAGATAGAGAAGTCGCTTGCCTGGCTCGCGGCATGAGTCATCTTTCGATAGTCGATTCTCATGCTAATGCCATGGGATACAGACGGACTGCTCCTTAAGCCTGCGTTTACACCAAACGCGCAGTAAGCCCGCAGTAAGGAATAATATTACGAAATAAGAATTAAGGTCGCTTGCTTCTTATTTCGTAATATTATTTCTTACTGCGGGCTTACTGCGCGTTTGGTGTGAACCAGGCTTTACTCATACGCGTCTTCTGTGCCGCTTACTAGGGGCTGACTGGGCCCAAAGAGCTGCTTTTTCTTCTCCTCTGCATACGGGCCCTATCTTCTATTAGCTTGTTGTTCCTGTATCCATTGCTTGCTTTTCCACTCGTTTTGCAGCCAGCGGCAGAGCCAAAGTATCGGCGCCGCCCAACCTCTCGCCTCTGATGTCTCGCAACATGTATCACGACCCCACGGAGAATAACGCCAACGGGAAATTCGCCGTGAGGACACCCAGCGTGGATGTGGACTCGCCCCCTGGCAATTGCGACTCGCCCAGAAACCAGACCGGCGGCAGTTTGCAGCACCACGTCAGGAGAGCCAATGGTGGGGAATAATGGGATTGTCTCGCCTTTCGGCCGTTCGTTTGTATGCGGTGATAGGTTTTCCGCTGGCTTGGGGCCTCTAGCTGGCGCAAAGCTGCTGCTTTGTGACTTCTGAATGATGCAGTAGTCCCAGTTCTTCAAATGGGCATCCTACTACAGTACCTTACTGTAACACTTTAGGTGTGCCCAACGGGCTGAGGCCTCCGGGAGGCAAGGGAGACAACATCTACGCCAACCTGATGCAGCAGCGCACCTCCACGCCTAATCAACGGCAGGGTGGGGGGCTCGGCTTCAACGGCGACCATTCCGCAGACGAGCCTGGAAGAATGTCCCTCGGCGAGAGAGTGAACTTCCAAAAGTTCAGGTGGGTTATTGAAATTGCCAATTCAGCAAATTTTTTCTCTGATTTCGAAATTTTTTCAGCGACCTCGGCTCGACCACCCCTCCCGAAACCGCGGCAAACGACGGCGGCGTCAGAAGAAGCAACTTCAGCTCGAAATCGGCAGCTTCTCCCTACATGACAAGTGTTCTGTCCAAAGTGAACGACGACGACCCACCACAGCAACAACAACCACAACAACAGCACGCGAGTGGCGAGCACCTCCAGAGGGGCAACTCGACCCTCTCCGTTCACTCCCAGTCCAGCTCCATCTACTCCTCCAACACCATGGTGAGTCGCGTTGATTGGGAATCGTAAGCTTTTGAATTGATTCAAATTATATTTACATTATAATAGATAAAATTATTTTTTATTACGAATAAATTACAATATTGAATTAGACTTGATCAAACTAAATTAAATGAAAGAAGGGAAAATTAAATTATTAGACTAAATTAAATGAAATAGAATTCACTGGATTAAATTAGATCATATTTTATCAGGTCAAGCAAAATAGAATTGAGCTGTATTGGGATAAAATTAAAAAAATTAAATTAAATCAAGTTAAATTAAATTAAATTAAATTAAATTAAAGTAAAGTAACTTAAATTAAATTAAATTAAATTAAATTGAATTAAATAGAATTACATTAAATTAAATTGAATGGATTTAGGTTAAGTTAAACTGACTTAAAACAAATTCAATTCAATTCAATTAGAATAAAATCAAAATAGATTGAATTAGCTAAATCACTAGATTGAATCAAAATAAACTGACGTCAAGTGATATATAAACAAATTAAACTAGATTAAGTCAACACACGACTCTCCTGTCAGAGCTCCGAAGAGCGCTACCAGTTGGAGATTCGCAAACTCCACCGAGAGGTGGACGCCTATCGCGAGAAAGTCAAGTCGCTCACCCAGCAACAGTCGACCTACACCCAAATGGTGCAGGCCTTCGACAAGGCTCTGCAGGGCATGTCGAAACGAGTGAACACGCTGCAGACCGCCTCGCAGAAGAAGGTGGGGTATACTGTTGAGTGTAGAGGCGCCGGATTGGAAAATTCAGTAGGTATTCAAACAATGATATTGCAGGACAGCGAAGTGGTCGACCTGAGGCAGAAGATCGAGCTTCTCAGAGAGCTTAGTAGGGAGGCCGGGATCAGCATCGAGCAATTGAGCAGTCCCATTCTGCAGCGGAGACACACCTGCGATCAGCAGCAGCAGCAGCTGCAAGTTCAGCCCAACGGAGGCGTCACTCTCAATGGATCCGGTAGGCTTGGGAGTACTGTACTGTAGAGTGTACTGCGGTGTACCTACTGTGGTGCACTGTACTGCACGTACTGTACTGTACTGTACTGCACTGTACTGTACTGTACTGTGCTGCACTGCACTGCACTGTACTGTACTGTACCGTGGGTATCGTACTTACCCTTACAATAAAACCGTCGCCTTAGTGCCAGTCATATACTGATGAGGTCGCGCTGGTACTTCGTAGCTGAGTCTACATCTAGCGACCGAAACTCAGCTAACGCTTGTCGTCTATGAACTTTGCGTGCAAAATATTAGCTAGTGACCGTGATACTGTACTTCACGTATTGAATTACGTACCGTACTCCATCAATCATGGTACTGTACTAATACTAATGATGCCGCACTCCATCAGTTTGACTCCAGGCAACCCCCTGGTGCGCCCCTCCTGCGAGAGCGTGGTGAGAACCGTGAGTCAGCGCTCCACCGTCAGCAACTCCAGCAAGGGGAGCAAGGCGGACAAGAACTCCCTGACTCCCAAGGGCAAGAAGAGCTGGGTAAGTGGAGTTCTCTGAGACTGGTTGGAAATTGGTGCGACTTCTAATAATTGAACTATCGACAACTTATCAGGGAGTGGACGCGCTCCAGGTTCGATCGCTGTCCAAACGTAGCCTTGTCTTGCGCAGTTCTAGAAGTCTTGTTGTGATTGTGGTCTCTGCGGTGGTTGCGTTGCATTGCGATGAATGTGTTGCACACGTGCAAACTGCCTGCAAATCGCTTTAGTCAGAAGCGCCAGCAGAATTGTGCACACTTTCATTCACTCTTCAGATCCGGAGCTCGTTCAGTCGAGCGTTTGGCGGCAAGGGCGGCAAGAATTCCAAACAACAAGGCAAGGCGGAGCTGCAGCCAGATCAGAATTCGAGAGCCCATTCAGTGGAGAAGTCCCACTTCGCCAGCTATCAGAACAGTCCCATGCATGGGGCCAGGGACACAAGGCTCACTGGCTCTGCGAACGCGTGAGTTTCCTCTTAGCCTACGAATTTGAATTCAAACTCGGACAAATATGTAGGTATACCCTAGATACTCGCCCTTATTCGAGGGGTGGTGTGTTTATTGGAAGAACCACAGTATCCCCAAATCTTCCAGTCTGAACGAGATGGACGAGGAGAACGCGCACGAGCTGGTGCAGACGCTGAAGAAGGAGCTGGAGAAGAGGGAGACCGCCCTGACGGACATTCGACTGGAGGCCTTGACGTCGCAGTCACAACTGGACCAGCTCAAAGACTCGCTCAACAAACTGAAGGTGAGCGAACAAGTGCACCAAAGTATGAAGACGAAACTGGTTATTCTGTCTGAAACTGATGTACATTTTGCTCGCTTTGCATACTGTACCATATTTGGTGTTGGAATCAAGTTGAGGATTTTCGCAAGGCTGACTTGATGGTAGGTACCTGATGTAGGTATGTAGGTATAAGTATCTGACTGTTCACAAGCTTCGCCTCGGGTGTTCTTTCCATTCAAAATGTCTACTCTTCTAGAGCGAGAACCAGAACCTGCGCAGTCACAACGAGGAGCTGCAACGTCTGGTGCTCTCCTCCTCCTCAGGGGCACAGGAGGGAGTCGAGAGGGCCTACGGCTCCCAGATGAGCCTGCCCGTCAACGGAGTGGCTGCTCCACACTCGGCCATACTCTCGCCTTCGGAGCAGGAGTGGCCACTCTCGGAGAGAGCCTACAGGTCCAACAGCTGCACAGGTGAGAACGGGAGGAGTTTGGTAGTATAGGTGGCAGACACAGGGTGCGTAAAGCCTTCGAGACCGCTCCTTGTGTCGTTCTTGGGCTGCGTGTCGTAGAACAGCGAATGAGTGGGGAGGGGGAGCTAATTGGAGTTTTACGGTACCGTAAGTACAGTATGCATCATGTGTCCTTCAACCAAATTTGTCATGCTCTCATACCCTGCCTAGTGGCGGCTTGTGATGGCGATCAGAGTACTGCAGTACCCAACGCTAGTGCTACTCTTGTCAAACTGAGTACTTTCAATGGAACTCAGACTCGAAACTCCAAACGAGCACTCTTTCAGAAGACCGCTCCCAATCCATTCGTGTGCCGGTCTCCGTCTCCCTCGACTTGTCGGGGGAGATGCCCTCCACTTCCAACAGCCCTGCAGTCTCCTCATCAAGAACTGACAGGGATATGGCCATTGGTCACTTGGTACTGGACTCCCAGACCAATTGGGAGGAATTGGATGAGAGACTGGGTCGACTGCTCAACGTGGGCGATTTTGAATTGGGATACAGTAGCCAGTGATTTTCCATGTGTGAAATCTGCAGGAGTTCCTGCACAAGGTAGACCCGGCCGGCAGTTTGAACCTGATCAATTCCGACTCGGTGATTGGCTATTCGTTGGGGAGCGCCCAGCGAGCGAAGAACAGGAACCCGCCCGCGGCCCCGCCTTTCAAATGCTTGGCGGCCATCCAGGACAGCCGGAGAGCGGCGTGTTTGAGACTGAAAGGTACCTACGGGAGTTGCTGTAGCCTGGTAGTTTTGCCCATTTCTATGCATATCGGGTGTCCCTGACAAACGAGTCACATTTTAAATTTGAATAACTCGAGCTTGGAACAAATTTTTTCGCGCGGTCTTTTGCGTGAGATAGAGAAAACTATAAGGTTTTGTGTGTAGAAGAATCAGCTAATAGTATTTCCCACAGCGAATTTGCGCCCTCGTCAAACAAAGGCGCCAATTTTCACGCTTTTGCCGGCTTTTGATGTCCTTTTGACGAGGTGCTGTGCACTCATCGAACAGATGCAGAAAGGCCACATGTTACCCATCCATTTGTCATTGGAAAGGAGTCCGTGTGACTAATAGGTACAGCTTGAGTCACACAGCGTCGAATACCCATGGGCGTACGAAAGTGTCATGATCTGTCCATGCCGCGGCCTCGAAGTTTACCAAGTGGACAGCGTCCGATTTTGGGGCTGTGTAACTCAAGCCGTGTTAGTCGCACTGACTCCTTTCCAATGACAAATGGATGGGCAACATCTGGCCTTTCTTCTGCAGTTGCCTGCATTTCGATGAGTGCACAGCACCTCGCCAAAAGGACACCAAAAGCCGACAAAAGCGTGAAAATTGGCGCTTTTGTTTGACGACGGCGCAAATTCGCTATGGGGAATACCATTTATAGCTGATTCTTCTAGGTACACACAAAACCTCGTAGTTTTCTCTATCTCATTCTCATGCAAAAAACCGCGTGAAAAAATTCTTGACATAAGATGAGGCTGGATTCCACGGATACGGTATGCTATGTAGATGTTCAGTTACCCTAATTTCTTCATGGTACCCTAATTCCAGGAGCCGCCCAGTGCGCTCTCGACTCTCTCGCCTTGGAGACTCTGGTGCCAAAGTCCCACTTGGAGCAGCTCCTAGCCAAACTGACCGACAGTCGTCGCCTGCTGTTGTACGGTACCAGAGGGACGGGCAAGAGCTATCTGGCCAGGAAACTGGCAGAGTACCTGGTGGTCAAGAACGGCTACTCGATAGCCGAAGAGGACGGCTGTATTGAGAGCTTGACTCTGCCAGACGCGCCTCAGCCCAGCGGCAGCTTTGACGCTCCGCCGGACCAGCTGGTCAGACAGAAGGTGGAGGGACTGGTCACGAGATGGCTCAAGCAGTCCGGATGCCCAGGGTAATGACTGACTCACTCTTAGACTCGTCGATATTCGCAGTCGCCCTCTTCTGTACCCTCCGCCCTTCACCTTCCCCCTCCTCTTCTCTGCACCCCACCCACTCCCCTTTACCTCACTTCACTCCACTTCACTTCACTCCACGATACTCCTCCACTCCACTTCACTTCACTTCACTCCACGATACTCTCCTCCACTCCACTTCACTTCACTCCACTCCGCTCTTCTCTCTCATTCTCCACTGCCCACTCCACTCCACTTATTCCACTCCCATTCAGGTGTCCCATCGTGCTGCTGATCGACAACCTCCACCAGGTGCGCAACTTCAACGAGGCCCTCTCCCCGCTGGGGGAGCTGCGCAAGCAGCACGTGGACGACGGCGGCCTCTTCGTCATCGGCACCATGAATCAATCCGTGAAGATTGAGCAGCTACAGATCAAGTACAGCTTCCGGTGAGAGTTGGCGTCACAAATGGAGTCAATGTGCATAGTGTTGATGTTTGATTACGGCATAGGATTGGTTCAGCTTCGTCCACTGGGTGAACAACGCGGATCCAGTGAAAGGCTACCTGGGACGGTACCTGAGAAGGAAGCTGCTACAGGAAGAGGCCAGACGAGGGGCCAAGTTCCCTCAAGATATGGTCAGAGTGCTGGAGTTCCTGCCCAAAGTGTGGCTCCAGTTGAACAAGGTGTGTGTTGGATGCATTGCAGCAGTGTCTAGCGTTGGTGGTTAACGTTTCTGTGAGGCTAAGCAGAAGAGCGCAGTTAGTGCTGTACTAGACTCTATAGCCCGTCGATACCGCATTGCAGCTTCAGAGACCGATGTCGCGCAGCTGACGTGCTGCAGCTTCAGAGACCGATGTCGCGCAGCTGACGTGCTGCAGCTTCAGAGACCGATGTCGCGCAGCTGACGTGCTGCAGTTTCAGAGACCGATGTCGCGCAGCTGACGTGCTGCAGTTTCAGAGACCGATGTCGCGCAGCTGACGTGCTGCAGCTTCAGAGACCGATGTCGCGCAGCTGACGTGCTGCAGCTTCGCCGGTTGTCGCGCATTTCACGCGTTCGAGCGGAATTCGGAGCCTGTTGGCGCGCAACTCGCGACTGTACGCAGGCTACACTGGTCGCGGACTATCTACATATGGCTGCTCGCAGTGTAGATTGTGTACGCGCGCGGCTTTGCTTCAGCGCGGGACGGCCCGCTGGTATTGTAGAGTGAAGAGCGTCGAACCTCCGCTATAGCAGCATGTAATCAATAGTCTGACGTCACCGGCTTCGCGACATAGGCGGTCGCTCGTGCCACGCGCACTCATTGGACCGATGCGTGCTCGCGACGCACGGTGATTGGATAGACGAAATACGTCATCCGACAGGCGGCGCGGCAGTCGAGCGACCGAATTTAGGCGGCGGCCAAAGACCAAACTTCCGCCAGATGGTCCCCCGTGGAAGGCGGTTCCGAAAATGTATAGATGTCCGGGATCCGTCGCCGCCGTCGAGAGTTATCGTGTTAACACACAAACAAACAGACTGACAGACAGCGCGCGATTAGTAGAGAGGCTGACAGACAGCGCGCGATTAGTAGAGAGGACGGTAAGAAATGTACAGCACAGTGTAGCCTCTTGTTAAATGGTTGCAACCAAACCCCAGCCAACCACCACAAACCAGCACCTCTTACAGTTCCTGGAGACGGCCAACTCCGTGGACTTCAGCGTGGGCCCCCGCCTGCTGTTGTCCTGCCCTCTGAGCGTGGAGGAGTCCCGCCTGTGGTTCCTGGCTCTCTGGAACGACACCGTCATTCCATACCTGGTGCAGGCGGCCAAAGAAGGGCTCATGGTCTATGGCAGGAGGGGTAGTCTAGAGGACCCCACGGACTTTGTGGTGGACAACTGGCCCTGGGTGGAGGCTGCTGAAGGTCCGAATAGCTTCCTGTCCAAACTGTCTCCTGAGGACATCAGCGTCAACTCGGCGGGGGGTAGGAGAGCGGGGGACCTGGAGCAGCCCCTCCACAAGGCGGACCCCCTGGTGGGTTGCTTGCGCTTTCGGTGTCGACTTTCTCTCCTCTTGTTGAGTGTAGTTTAAATCTATGCATCTGACATGTTATGATTTAGCTGTATCATTATGTAATTTAACTAAGTATGTATATCAGCTTTCCTTTCCTATCCTTGGGAACAAGTTGTTTCCCCATAATTTCGGTATTCTGTCTGTATGTTCACAACAGTATTTGTCGATTTTCTATTTTCTTCTACAAATTTCTAGTACCACTTCAGATGGCCCTGCTTCGCCTCCAGCAGCAGTCGCAGCAGCAGAGATTTATGGAGCAGAGCGAACTTCTGGTGGACTGACACTTCCTTCCCTTTACTATAGAAGCATTCTTGAACGATTGTGATTCCGACACTTTCGTAGGGTGACAAGTCAGTAGGACCCTGTATTTCTTTCCTACCGCTTTACGTTTCCTTTGTGCGTTGTTATTATGCATTTCCGTATGGTCTTAGGTACATATGTAATTACGATCCCGACCCAGCCGACGACAAGTTTTTGACTTGTGATCACTTCCTACCGTAGTCTAATCCGCGTTGCGTGTGTACACTCCGTTCGATCGCTTGCCATTTCCTACTAGAGTTGATTGGTGACTGGTGAGCGTATCGGCTAAACATCGGACACGTATTCAACTGCAAAAGGAATTGCGTCCAAGTTTTTAGTTGTGGACGACAAGTTTGTGTATGTGGGAACATTGTAAATGGGAACGTGTGGCTTGCAGATGCACAGATGGGACGCACAGACGGGGTGGGGGGGGGTGATAGGTTACCGCACCGCTACTCGTGTAGAAACATACACCAAGAAAAATTTGTTTGGAAACACACAATACCTGCAACAACTGATCACAATCACAGCAGGCGGTGCTGTGTCGACGAAAAATTTCCTCATCAGCAGTTCATCACGAAGCAACCTGTTTTATGTACGTTATTGCCTCCTGCCTAAAACATGGACTGCCAGGACGTGATTTTGCAACAGTAGAATGCCCAGTCGACTTCGGCTCCTCCTTGGGCACCTGAAGCGACAGAGTGACTGGGTTCTAGCATCCCCTCGCCACTGAACGCTTGCGGAAGGCGCGACAACAGTACAACACTCACGGAGAAGCGGCAGCCGCTCCAGCAGCACTTCAACTCGTCAGGAGCGGGACCCCACTCCATCCAACCCATGTGCACTGCCTCCACGTGCTGGAATGCGAGGAACCATTGGACACCACCCACCAACCTCCCCCACCCTATCTTCTTTCCCTCTAATGTAAAGCGCAGTTGTACAGACCTTCTTGAGATCAAGCCTATGGGCGAACTCTACTCCACAGTCGCCGTAGCTGCAGCTGGCACCGACAGGCATGTCGAGGATTCTGTGAATCGGCAAAGTTCAGGCAGAGTCCACAAATCCCCACTCGAACATGAAGAAAGTTTGGGCAAAAGTGATTCTGTGTTCGCCAATCAAATAACAAAAGATTCAGAGATTAATTCGGACGTGAAAAATTTCGAATGGGGGGATTTGTCCAAATTGTCAGAAGTTTTGCCTACCTATTTACTGTGGGCTGCGTCTGGCATGACTTACACAACCTCGCCAGAGCAGACTACGGTGCTTTAGCACGTCCGCACGATCGATATGCCCCGTAAGCACCGTAACATTGCAAATAGAGATAATTTGTCGAAAAATTTCAAACTTCAAACGTTACACCCACCCTCATTTTGAAATTAGCAACAGCAAATCTCATCGGATCCGTAATCGACGACATCGACTCTACCTGACGCCATCTGTCACGTGTTTTACTTCGGTAGGACAAAAAAGTTCGCGGACTACACATCGTCATCTGTATATATACACATCGTCACGCTGAGGCGCGGCGAAACAAGCTGTGTGTGTAAAAAGTTCAACCTATACTTTGTGTCTGTCACATCTTGGTGAACAGTATAGTGAACTTAATACACATCATTAGCCGCATCTGGAGAAATTAGCTTGAGAATGTCTGCTATAAACCAAGTGCAGCTATTACCACGATACGGTTGTCTGTACAGCTGATCTAAGTGATCAGTGATATCGCCGCGTTCGCTATATGTTATCGGCATGATACGACGCCATTCATCTAAAGTTTCTAGCTGTGTGAAATCCTCACATCCAACAAAAAAACTTGCCAAAGATGGAAACTTGCTAGCGTCTGAACACAACTATCAGGGCTTTGAGGCTCGGTCAACAGCTTGGCCCACTTTTGGTTTGGAGCAACCGGACGCGTCTACGACGATGACTCAACACAAACGGACGCCACCACTTCGCTGGGTGTTATCGACGCCATCGTGTGACAAGATGCCAATCGACGGGGTGGTGGTGTGAGCGTAGGTATACTCTAACGAAACTCGCTACCGGTAGCATTTGACACAGAGATTTAAGGTTATGTCAAAATTTTGCTGACGTGGAGAAACCAGAAGCCGCTACGCCGATGATTGTTTGGCTATTCGGTGTCAAAACGTAAATGACAAAACCAGAGAAAAGCGCAGCAAAAAAAGCAAAATGGTCGCCGAGGATCGAACCTCGGTCGGCTCGCACGTTTTTGCGCGCGATCCGGCGGCTTTCCCGCCTACGCCATGCTGTCGCATCAGAGCCGTTCTCAAAACCGCGCTCTTATACTCTCCGTTGGCGTCTATTCAGCAGACTACGGTGCTTTAGCACATCCGCACGATCGATATGCCCCGTAAGCACCGTAACACTGCAAATAGAGACAATTTGTCGAAAAATTCCAAACTTCAAACGTTACACCCACACTCATTCTGAAATTAGCAACAGCAAAACTCATCGGATCCGTAATCGGCGACATCGACTCTACCTGACGCCATCTGTCACGTGTTTTACTTCGGCGGGACAAAAAAGTTCGCGGACTACACATCGTCATCTGTATATATACACATCGCCGCGCTGAGGCGCGGCGAAAAAATCAGCGCAATCGGTTAAGGCCATCGGCTATGGCCGCCACCAGATTCTACGCACTTTTCCAACCTACCAGTATATTTCCTGAACTCAATCAGAGAACGGTCGATAATGTGCTGCTCAATCACCCCACACGACTCCGTAATTTTCTGCTTCAAATCGTCTAAATCTCCGGGGGCTTCTGACGGTAGACAAGCGATTTCAAATATAGCCCCACAAAAAGAAATCGCAGGGCGTCAAGTCGGGCGACCGAGCCAGTAAACGCGGGTGGTCATATCAAGCGGCCCTTGTAACCGATCGTGTCTCGCTTGGTACCATTCAAAAGCCCAAGGAGTTGTCTTTCAAACGATCCATGTCTGATCAAGAACTTCGCAGTGACGTACATCCGTGAGATATAGCCGATGAAAGAGTGGGCCACTTTTACTGGGACACCCTGTCCTGTACTACCCTTATCCCAAACGAGCACCTTGCGCGCGAACGGCCTTATCGCGTCTCTCGATCTCTATCTGTCCTCCCTCCCTCCCTCCCTCCCTCCCAAAAGCGTTCCTACCTAGCTGCTGTACCCTGTAGTACAGTACATCATGGCTGGCGCGGCAGCGCCAGAACATACCGTTCCATCCAGGCCGCGCGCGCCTTTTCCCATCGTCACGATATTTATTTCTCGGGCTGTACTGAACGGAATTGGTTGAAATTTGGTACACTAAAGGACTTTATCAAATGTAAACAGATTAAATTCCAAATTTGGTGAAAATCGATTAAGTGTAGCGAAAGTTACAGGCACAAAAATAATCGCGTCGCGTTTCTTGTCCCATGGGCGGGGGTGAAGTTTTCTCCGTCTCCTTTTCCTCCTCCTCCTCCTTCTTCACGTCACAACGCTCTAACGTCCATCAGCATCTCGTCGAGTCGCCTTCTATTGTTGTCCCCACCCACGGTTGTGCGCGTACAGTGCAGAATCTAAGCGCCCACCCCCCCGTACAGGAGCCCCTGCATACGTGCCCCAAAATTGTCCTACTCGTTTTGTGCGTGCCTTGTGTTCCCCCGCTCGTTCAGGAGCCCCTGCATACGTCCCCCAAAATTGTCCTACTCGTTTGTGCGAGTGTCTCTAATAAGCTCAAGCACAATCAATAAGTCCAAGCTACCAGTGATCTGTCAGTGACATACCAGTGACCTCTAAAAGTGGCATACTGTACCAGTGACCCTTCCTCGTCTACGGACTACGATGTCAACGTGCTCGTCTACAGGCATACGCGGTAGAGATGAAACCTTTAGTTATTTAGGTAATTAGTCAGTTAAACTTAATTAAATTTGGCATCAGCAGAACCGCCTTGACGCGTAGAATCCAACGGTGACCACGCCGACCCCCTCCGACCTACCACGCATGCCCTGGGGGCAAAAATGTCGTCTGCGATTTTCAGTGGAGTCGCTTCTTCAGCGACTTTCTCTGGAGTCGCTTCTTCAGCGTGCTTTTAAAATTCACGGGCGAAACTGTCGGCGTCTTCAACCGTTTTCGAATCGTGGCGACAAAAGACTGATCACTTTGCTGTTGGATCAGTTCGACCTCGCAATCGAAGCTCTGCGGCAATGGGGACAGAATGCCCATTTTGTTTCCTCAGCAATCTTTCGCAAAACGCAAACAAAATTTGCGTCAGGCTTGAAAGTTTCTAGGGCACATCATATTGAAATTGCCGCACAGCACATTATGTGGGATATCAGTGTGTAGCCAACGGTCACCCTCCCCCTGTCATTCAAGGCGTCGGACGCGCGCAGTTACTGTATGCGCGTGTTTCGAACGTCCTACCCAAACTTGAGTACACTTCTCCAACTCGCAGGCGGGAAAGCCGCCGGATCGCGCGCGAAAACGTGCGAGCCGACCGAGGTTCAATCCTCGGCGACCATTTTGCTTTTTTGCTGCGCTTTACTCTGGTTTTGTCATTTATGTACGTTTTGACACCGAATAGTCAAACAATCATCGGCGTAGCGTTTTCTGGTTTCTCCACGTCAGCAAAATTATTTACATAACCTTAAATCTCTGTGTCCAATGCTTCGTTGAAGACGTCGAGTTTCGTTGAAGACTATACCTACGCTCACACCACCACCCCCGTCGATTGGCATCTTGTCACACGATGGCGTCGATAACTCCCAGCGAAGTGTTGGCGTCCGTTTGTGTTGCTGAGTCATCGTCGTAGTCGCTTCCGGTTGCTCCATAAGTGGGCCAAGTTGTTTACCGAGCCTCAAAGCTCTGATAGTTGTGCTCAGACGCTAGCAAGCTTCCATCTTTGGCAAGTTTTTTCGCCGCGCCTCAGCGCGGCGAGGTGTATATATGTCACCGGGAATTCCCGTATTTAGGGAAATCCCGTATATACGGGATTTCCCTGGACGATCCAGTGATATCCCGTATATACGGGATTTCCCTAACTAACCTAGGGAAATCCCGTATTCTCGCAGATGGGGAGGCGACGGTGGGAGCCAGCGCGGGATTGTGCTGGGCGCGTGGGATTACATAAATAAATAAATAATTAAATATATATATATATATATATATATATATATATATATATATATATATATAAATGTTTTATTAAATAAATAATGAATAGTATGCCGCTTTTAAACTGCTTTTAAACGCATTCCTCAATCGAATACAATGCTAGTCTTTGACAGCTGCATATTCCTTTGAATTCAGGCTATGCTTAGGCTCGACCTGCGCCCACAGTGCACAAGAGTCAGTCGGCGTCGCAGTCTGGCGGGTCGAAGCTTAGGCTTAACGCGACCGGTGACCGACTTCAGGGCGCGCGAAGCGCGCCCTGAAGTTGGTGGTCGCGCTAAGCCTCAGTTGAGACCCGCCAGGCGCGACGCCGACCGAGTTTTAGTGCAAACGGTAAGTGGAATAAACACTCCTCCATCTACTTCACCTCCTGCTCAGGCCGGCTGTGCCCCACCGCCCAGAGCATCGCGGTTTGGAGGCGCTTTGCCTGCCCGCTGCTGTAATACGGGATTTCACTAGCGCACTTAGGGAAATCCCGTATATATGTACGGGATTTCACTAGCGCGCCTAGGGAAATCCCGTATATACGGGATTTCCCTAAATACGGGAAGTCACCGTAACATATATACGGATGACAATGTGTGTGTGTGTGTGTGTGTGTGTGTCTGTCTGTCTGTCTGTCTGTGTTTCCGTCGCACCGAAGTAAAGTCAGTGACATATGTGGTCAAGTAGAGTCGATGTCGCTGAGTACGGATCCGATGTCCGTTTCTGTTGCTAAGTTCGCATTTTCGAGATATTCGCAATTAAAATTCGAAAATGTCGAAAATCGACTTTTTCGTCTGATGCGCTAGCCGCGAAATTTCTTCAGAAATGGAAGGAGCATGGACCGCGGATAATTTGTAACACAAAAGAAATTTTTTGCAAATGTGAAATTTAATAGAAATACGCGATTATTTGTCAAAATTGCATAAATCGACTAAAATACAACGTCATTTATTGACGAATATGAATGCAGAAATGGAAAGGTCGTATGCCAATAAGGATTTGTAACATAGTTTTGCAGCTTTTAATAATTGCAATTTTGAGATATTTTCAATCAAAATATGGAAATGCCGAAAATCGACTTTTTCACCTGATGTTATAGCGGCTAAATTTCTTCAGAAATGGAAAGAGTATAGACTGCGGATAATTTGTAGCGCAAGAGAAACTTTTTGCAAATATGGAATTTAATAGAAATACGTGATTATTTTTCAAAATTCCATAAGTCGACAAAATAGAACGTCGTTTTTGACGAATTTGAACGCAGAAATGGTAAGGCCGTAAGCCAGTTGGAATTTGTGACATAGTTTTACAGTTTTAATAAATTCCAATTTCGAGATATTTAGAATTAATATAAAAAAAATATCAAAATCGAGATTTTCGTCTGATGGCCAGAACAGCTGTTTATTGATGAATGTGCACGCGGAAACAGAAATACGTACGCTGAACACAGGAATTCGCTCGCACCAAACTTTTGGCAAGTTTTTTTGTTGGATGTGACGTTTTCACACTGGTAGGAAACATCAGATAAACGGCGTCGTATCACGCCGATAACATATTGCGAACGCGGCGATATCACTGAGCTTCAGATCAGCCGTACAGACAACCGTATCGTGGATAGCTGCACTTACATTCTCAAGACACTTTCTCCAGATGCGGCTAACGATGTGTACAAAGTTCACTATACTGTTCACCAAAATTTGACAGACACAAAGTATAGGTTGAACTTTTTACACACACAGCTTGTTGGCACTCCTCCCCTCCGAAAGGGAGGAGTGCTATAGTGATGGTGCGGATTCTGCGTAAATTCAACCGTTCATAAGTCGGGCTAGAGTTAACCGATCGGGGCGAATTTTTTTTTATTCGATAGGTCTCTGGATTGCGCAGGGTGGATCGAAGGTCTCGATTTCCGTCCGGGACCGGATTTTTGGCCAGTTGCCAAAAACCCGGTTTTTTGGGCCTCCGACAAACTTTGAACGCTTAAAATAGTGTTGTGGTAGAACGGAGCGAGACGAGCTTCGGGACAAATATGTGAAAGACATTGGGCTATCCGATGGTAGGGACGCCGTCGGGCTGGGTCCGGGTCTGCCCGGGCTGTGTAGCAAAAACCGGGTTTTTCGACCCAAAAGTAGGGTTCGATCTCCCGCTCGACATTTTTTTGTTCTACAATGTAATGGTCCTTTGTTTTCTCGATTTGAAGAACTCGGATAGCCTCATCCCGAATCGTCGTCAAAATCCCGGTCGGATGTCGTACGGGCCGGGAAATATTACCCAAAGTTGGGTTCTGGGTCTCCGGGCAAAATTTCGGGCAAGCGTAACTTTCGGTAGGGGCCTCAGATCGCAATGGGACAAAGACCATTCGATAGCACCCAGCGAGCTCTACAACTTCGTAGTAGATCACATTTTTCGGAGTGGCCGAATTTGGGGTGAAAATTTCAAAAAATCGATTTTTTGGTCGAAATTGAAAAGTTCCACGTTTCCCATTTTTTGCTGCGTTGATCGATTTCGACAATATTAACAGGGTTTTTTAGGCTTACAAATATCTTCACTGGAGCAGATTTTCAGATTTCGGCGGTGTCAATTTTTGGGCGAAATTTCAATTTCTCCACCAAATTTTCAATATTTCGGTGCAAAGTGAGGTCAGTTGAGATATTTCGGTGTCAGTTGGACTTTCACGTGATAGAGCATCAAAAGATACGTTGTTTTTGTTATAAACACCTTTTTCGTCTGACGCGTATTTTGGCGGAAAATTTGAATTCAAAATTCTGGCTGCCGGATTTGTCCGGGGCACATACCTGGCAGTTCAAGTTGACAAACTGCTCTGCAACCTAATGCCTGCCAATTCGACCGCTAGTCGCTACACGAAAGAATCACTCCTCTGGTGGGGATGGGAGACTTCATTCAGGTGACAATCCACTTCCGCGCGCCTTCGTTTTCGATGACCTTCTCTATGAACTCCTTCGGGGTCATGCCCAGCTGCGCAGTAGACAACGAAGATTAACTGTTTACAGTACGACTTTGCAACGAAACAAGCGTAAGCGACCGGGGCGCTCGACTCACCCCAAGTGCGGTCAGTTCGAACAGAAGCGCATCGTTCCTCTGAACACGCAAGGGAGGAAGGAATACGTACAAACATCATATCTACTACTACACATAGCCGCCCGGCAGATACCTGATTGGTCAGCAAGGTGACGGCCTCCGTGAGCTGCTCGACCGTAACGCCGTACTGAATGTCGAGGGTATGCGTTGGTTCGTAACTGCTTCGCTACTGTTAGTATGGTACGACGAAGTCAGTTTGCGTGTACATACCTTCTCAGCATCGAACGGAAACAGACTGGTGTCATCGATCTCCCCTCCTAAAGTAGCCGCTGCCCAACGCCGCGAAGTTCTTGGAGAGATCCGCCTGCGAGATCTCCCACAGTCCTCCATTGTCCAGCACCTTTAGGATGAAGTCCTTAGGGGTCATGCCCAGCTGAACAGAAGAAGGAAGTGTTCGTCCGGACAAGCAAGCTCTATCAGGCGTTGCCTCTAAGCTATGCTACTACGTAAGTGACGAGTATAGGGGCGAAATCTCGACCTGGCCTACTGCTTAATTGAGTATACTGAATATTCTGCTATGTTTCTAGTCAAGAAACAGTGTGAAATTACATTTTCGAGCTACAAATCACAAAATGGGCTATAATTTGATCACAAAATATATGCTATGAAACAGGGGGGACAGCGGAAGCGCAAGCGAAGTTTTATGCAAGGACGCACACAGCGGAAGGAGAACAAGCCGTAACCCCCCCCCCCCCGTCCCTTGGCGACGACTCCCATCATCAGGGCGTCGTTGGCGTCTGAAAGAGGACTGAAGAGAAACTGTAAGCGATGCACTATGACCGGCGGTTCAGGAGCATACACAAAACTGCACCTCTGCGCTTAGGAAGACGTCAGCAGCGATGAGCTGGTCCACTGTGACGCCGAACTGCAACATGAGTGTCTCATGGAAAAACTCCCAAGAGCACTACAGTATCCCAGCAAAACGAAGTAGTCACCCGTTCGGCGAACAGCGGGAAGAGCTCGGTGCTGTCCAATTGACTGGTTGCAGTGGCCAGGGCAAGGGTGGCCGAGTCGGCGCTCGCCAAAGCTGCTGCCTTGTTGACTAGATGCATATTGCTTTTTTACACTTTATAATATCACTGCGTGGGGCTGCTATGTAGGTCCGCACGACGGCGATGCGTCGAACTGAACCTTCCTCCCGATGCAAACGTTAGTCTTTGGTCTACGCAAACAGAGATGTCTCACGCGGCGAATTACAACGTCACTCCTCTGTCCGTCAGTCTTTCACCATCGGACGATTGAAATTAGACTGCGGAGAGGCGATTGTGCTGAGCGACGCTCTCTTTTCTGCGAAAGCAAATCGGTCTCTCCTCCTCTCTGCACTCCGGTTCTACTCCACAGAAAAGGTTCGCACTTGACATGTGAGACATTTTGGATCACCAAAAGAAGAGATTACGAATTGCGTGTTGTGTCTTTGTCACACCCAAAATGCGCAACCACCAGGAAGGCGCCATATGGCGCCTTATGGGTGGTGGCCACGCCGAACTGCGCAATATTGCGCCTTCTGGGTGGTCGCTACCCAGACTACGCAATAGTCATAGTCGCCGGCCTCTTGTTTCTTTGCCGTAGACAAAGTATATTCCTTTCAGTTAGGGCTGTGCTTAGGCTCGCCCTGCGCCCACCGTTCACAAGAGTCCGGCGGCGTCGCAGTCTGGCGGGTCGAAGCTTAGGCTTAACGCGACCGGTGACCGACTTCGGGGCGGGCGGAGCGCGCCCTGAAGTTAGGTAGAGCCGCGCTCAGCCTCAGTTTTCGATCCCGTCAGGCGCAACGCCGACCGAGTTTTAGTGCAAACTGTAAGTGGGGTGAACACTCCTCCAATTACTTCACCTCCTGCTCAGGCCGGCTGTGCCCCTTCCCTGCTATCGCGCTTTCTGGCAGCTTTCTGGGTGATCGCCACCCAAAACACGCCATATGGTGGATTCTGGGTAACGACGACCCAGAATGCGCCATAGTGCGCGTTCTGGGTGGATTGCGGAAAGTGGGTGTAACATCTTCACCTTTCGGCAGCGTGAGTTGTACCTGTCACGATTAGCGACATCAGGACGTCGTAATGCGGCCGCGTTTGGTTGGCGCTAGGGTAGCAGAGTAGCTACAGTCGTATGAGCCTCGCTGATGGGCAGATTCGCATGGAAATACAATGGGTTGCCCGCAGGGTTTGACCTGGAGGGTGGGTGACTTCAGGTGTAAATCCACTTCCGCACTCCTTCGCTTTCGATGACCTTCTCTATGAACTCTTTCGGGGTAATGTCCAGCTGTGCCAAAGACATCGAAGATTTACGGTTTGCATGTTGCAACTCTACATTATGGCGCGCCAAACGGCAGGCACTCGAACTGTTTCAAACTCACCCCAAGCGCGGCTATTTCCATCAGCAGGGTTTCGTTCCTCTGAAATCGCAAAGCAGGGAGCGTTTTGCCGAACGAACGGTTTCAGCCAAGCGACACCGTAGAAGCGCTTGACGTTCATGCGTGAAGCTTACAGACCACACCTGCCTCTACAGTACACACTTTGTACAGACCTCCTGCTCCAAATTGAGGCTACCCAAGTCTTTCATCCCCCGCTTGCCATTTTCCCATCTGACCACTGAATTACATACACCCAGTAGTTACCTGATCGGTCAGCAAGTTGTCGGCCTCCGTCTGCTGATCGACGGTGACGCCGTACTGAATGTCGAAGGGTAAAAAGTGTGCGGCTCGGAAGGACTCTGCGACGCTTTCGCGAGGGCGGCGAAGTTGCGTAGTCGTACCTTCTCAGCGAAGAACGGGAATCTTCAGGTGTGATCAATGTAAGGCGGCCTCCAAAGAAGCCGCTGCCCAGCGCCACGACGACGTTCTTGGAGAGGTCGTCCTTAGAGATCTCCCCAAAGTCCTCGTTGTCCAGCACCTAATGAAGTCCCCTTAGGGGTCATGCCCAGCTGAAAGAGAACGGAAAAATGACGCTATGACGTCATGTTCGATCACGCCTCATCAGCACGTCATGACAGTAGCCTGCGCTAGGCTACATCTGTGACGTGACGACGGGCAAACTCTCTACCTAACATCCAAGCGACCAACAATTGGGCCGGCGGCATGAGCGGTGTAGTCAGCGGGGGGGGGGGGGGGGGGGGGTCACAGGGTCAAATCTCCCCCCCCCTCATAATTTTTTCGCCCCTACTACATGCCAATCCTGGCTACATCCCTGGACGACATAAAACATAACACCTATAATAGCAAAGGCTCATCACCCCCTTTCGCGACGACCCCCATCAGTATGGCGTCATTCGTCTGAAAGAGAATGGAAGATTGGCACCGATGCACAAGCGGCCGACGATAAAGGAGAATGTATGTGCATGTTGCGTACAGCTACCTCTACGCTTAGGAAAGCGTCGGCTTTGACGAGTTGCTCCACTGTGACGCCAAACTGGAGAACAAGAGGGTTTGTCTCCTTGTGCTACAGTATCTCAACAAATGTACGTAGGTAAGTCACCCTTTCAGCAAATAGCGGGGAAGAGCTCGGTGCTGTCCAACTGACTGGTTCCACTGGCCAATAGTGGAGCGTGTAGGCCGCTAGCCACTGGCCCAAGCCGGTACCTTATTGGCACTCGGCTTGTAGCTTATTCTTTCGAGCGGGTCGTTCGGTGGCCCCTGAAGCTAGAATGCGTACAGGTAAAGTTCGCGTGAGTGTGTATGTAACCCGTGGTTCGCCTGTCTCTGCAGGGTCTCTCCGTCGTCTCTCTACATGGGTAACAACCGCCGGTATGAAGGTGCAAATTTCATGCGCTCGCCTTCCTATCACAACAAATTGTCTCCTCTCTCTACTCCTCTCCCATGCGTCGACATCTGAAGACGTCTGGCACTGCGTAGAGCAGTTGCGTGTTTGCGTCTTTACCTTTCGGCGCCGCGAGCTATACCTGCCACGATTAGCAGCATCCGCACGGCGGACTTGTTCGGTCACGTTAGTCGCCGCTTCGACGACCGTTGATTGAAAGCTCACTCGCCCCGTCGTGTCGCCGGTCGGCCCTTTCAAAACTGCAAATAGGCGGGCATCGATTTCCGTCTGAAAGAGGAGGTTCCTTTCACTTGTCACTCGCCAGCCATCAGAGGCAGGCAAAAGGTGGCGTGTCGCTTATTCGCTTTGCACTACGACTAGACGCTATTCTCCAATACAGAGAAAGGAAGGAGGGAACTACGAAGATGAACTCGCTGTCGGACGCGCTTATTTTGGACATTTTGGTGTATTTCGAGGGCGATCCCAGAGTTTTGGCCAAGATTGGAGGGTCAGTTTGAGTTTGCTGATTGCTGCGTTGTTTTCGTCGCATGTAGAGTGTATTGTATGTGCATAGCTTTGCAGCGTCAGTCGTCGCTTCTACCGCTTGTCACGAGACCGGGCCCTGTGGCGGCGCGTCAACTTCGGCGGCGCTTCTCAGCGCTTCAACCTGCAGAAACTGCGCCAGTTCCTGCGCGCTCCAGTGGCGCGCCATCTGGAGTCTCTGAAGCTCGAAGGGTATCTGAGGGGCGCCTGTCACTTCAGTCACACGAAGAACAGCTTCAGCGACAAGTTTTTTGAGCATTTGGGGCAATGCTGCCCCACATTGAGGGAGCTGCACGTCGTCTACGCCGCTTGTCAGAAGTTCTCTCTGGAGAAGGCGCCGAAATCTATCGAATTTCTGAGCTTCGCGCGCAGCGTCGTGGACTACAAGCTGCTGGTGAAGCTCAACAACTCGGATGTGCTACCCAAGCTCAAAGGCTTGGATTTGAGCTACTGTCACGGCCTGAGCAGTCTCTCTGGAAGCGTCAAAGCCATTCTCGAAAGAAGGGATCTGCGCGCCCTCTCCCTGCGCCACTGCTTCAAGGTGTCCAAGGAAGACCTCTGCGAGATACCGTACTCTCTGCCGCGTCTGACGAAGCTGGACCTGTCCGACTGCCACTCTGTAGACGACGACGTCCTCTTCCACTTATCACAGGCGTCTCAGACCAGTGGCATTTGTCGCTTGAAAGACTTGAATGTTTCCCGAAACTCTGCAGTGAACGACGCTGGCGTCGCTTATTTGGGAAGCTCCCAGAGTCTGGTCGAGACCCTGGAGAAGGTCGGCCTGGCGGAGACGGGCGTCTCGGACGCGGCGCTGACAATTTTGGCGCGATTTTCGAATTTGAAATTCGTGTCGGTCGCCCAGACCTCCTGTTCGTCGGAAGCGGTGCGAAGACTGAAAGGTGGTTTTACACACAGCTGCAGGGTGCAGTTTGACCCGACACTGGCTCGCGACGAGGGACAGCCTGAAGGAGGCTGGTTCCTGCCAACTTTTGATGATGAACAGTGCGTGGAGGTTATGGACACTGATTGATTCGTTGTGCGTTGACCTTGTGTCCAGTTGTGCAGTGCACTCTCTTAGTCTTGGCGCTCTGTCTTTATTGGTGTCTGTCATTAGGAATGAGCGAACAAACTGCCCGTTTACTTGGACGTACCGTAGGTCTGTTCTGTAGGTAGGTAGGTGTAGTACATATGACCATGTATGTGATGTTTGTCCCTATTATGAGGGCCAGTGACGATATGTTCTAACCAAGGTGCATTCCGCCGTTTTGCCAATTGTTGTCAAGAACCAGAGGGCGTTGTTTGTCCGAAAGGACGTTCTGTCAGCTGAGCCGCCTGCGCGCACGAGGTCTGTGTCATCTGGGGCCCGTTTCCGCGGGATTATTTTGCTCCCCGTGAACGCGGGAGATGGATGGATGGTAGGTACGTAGGCACCTAGGCGATCGTTGCGTCGGCTGCTGCTGCTGCCGCCCGGGCGGGCAGCGAACGGAAAACGAACGGAGGGAGCCGCGGCGCGTGCTGTTTGTCTGCGCTGCCGGCCGGCTGTTTTCGCTGCGAAACCGGCCGCCGCACGTCGGCCGCTATCTAATCTTTGCGCGAGCGCGCGGAGAAACGAAACGACGCTCTGCTCCCCCTTTCTCCCTTCCGTCGTCCGCTCACGCTGCCTCTCCGCCTCCAACCCACGTGGTCGCAACCGCTCGCGATTTCAAACTCCCGGCGCACTCGACTGACAGGCCTCTTAAGTGCGCGCTAACCTTGACAGCGGCAGGAAAACCCGACAGAAGTCGTGAAATGTGCCCGGTCCCCGAAGAATCGACGGTGCAGCGCAAGTCGTCGTCGCCCGTTTACGAGACCTTCAAGCGGATGCGCCTGGGAAGCCTGGAGCAGAGTCACTCGAGTAGCGAAGCCGCGAGGACGGGTATGGCACTCAGAGCCACTCTGTGGAGTCAGAGCCGGCGCAAGAGCGACACCCACTTGGCGGAGGACGAAAACGAGGGCCGAAGGCAGCAAAGGTACATGCGAATAACGCCTGTGAAGTGGCAATGAAGGTTATGGTAGGTTGTGGCATTGCGCAAGTGATACTGTAGGTTTTACTACGATTGCGTGTAGTTTAATCACAGCCCGCCGGTGTTGCGTAGGGCCAGCGGGACCGCTCCGCTGTTGAATCATCTGGCGAAAGACAAGGCGCGCTCCTCGCCCGTTCATGGTTCGCACAAGTGGTTCTCCCCAACACACCCGCAGTTACTCAGCTCAGCCGCGCTCTTTTGCCGTGCACAATATCTTGCGTTCTACCGCGTGCGCGCAGTCTATACGCACATGTACAGTCTACGCGCTCGCACTGCAGACTAGGCGGCCAGTCGAGCGGCTGCCGGCGGCACCAGTTTCACCGTCAGGTGACGCAACTTTGGCGATACAAATAGGGCCGAAATCGTCGTTCCCCTCCCCCGCCTTTGCCATGAAATTCGAGCTTGTAAAGAATACGAATAACAAAGAAACGGTGGTTTGTCGTCGCAATGATTTGCCGCCACTTCCTGCAGAAATTGGTCTCGGAGAGCTGTATCACGCTCCCAGTCAGGTTCTGTGACTTTCTAACATTGTGGCCGCCTCCGTTTCGTTTGCCGCCACGTAGTGAGTTGAAAACTCGCCGTCTTTTCCGGGAAGCGCCCGTCAGACACATTTGATAAGCAAATCTAGCGGGAGGAAGAATGCTCGCGTCAGCGGTTTCTTGCCGTTGTTAGGTCAAGCGCCCGCAGAGCGCAGACCGACTAAAGGCCACGTGTTTTCCCCATTGAATGGACTGCAAATTATTATCTTTGCTCCTACGTCTTTCAGTGTCGACGCGCCTTCAGGGTGGCCGGCGGCCGGCTCGAGCTCCGACATGACCTCCTCCTTCAAGTCGACGTCGACGCCGTCGGTCCAGACCACCGAATCCAAAGATGAGGGTGCCAAACTCAACCGACCCCGCTTCTCCCTCGGCGCTCTCTTCGCGGGTAACAACAACGGCCGCCAATCAACGGTCACAGACGACAACCGCAATTGCGGCTTCCTCTCGCGAAAGGGCTACCAGAACGGCGACGACATCTGCCGCTACATCATGACTCTGGACGGCGGCTGCTGAAGTCGTCGTCGTAGTGCATTTTGTGAAAGCTATAATCTTTGTTTGCTCTGTGTTTCCGCTTCCTGCTGTGATTCGCGAGCCGCGGGTGATTATTTGTGAAGCATTCGGCCATGTATAGCAGCAGTGTAATCTTGTGACCGCTGATTACAACGATGGAGCGGAAACATCATAAATGAACGAACAATCGGCAAGGCACGCGCGCGCACAGCTTGGCGGTAAAACAGCTTACTTAACAACACAACGAGTCTTAAGTAAAATAAATCGCGAACCAACTGATAGGTAGGTAGGCAGTATGCATTTCCCGGCGTAAGATTGTAGTATTACAACGCAACGCATAGGTACATACAGCGTCAGTATCGTTGCACAGAGAATACAGATCACCTGACAATAACGAATGGATACGGTAACGGCAATCCTAACACAACCTCGGGAATAAGCGATCAAAATCTCTCGCAGCGTTCGAGCCGCTACAGTATTCTAAAACTGCTTCGCCGAGCGTCGAGTTCAGGCTTATGATAATTCATCTTAGTGATAGAACCAGAGAGTTACTTCACTTTGGATGGGTATAAGTTAAGTCGGGTGGATATCTAAGAATGCAGAGCCGCCGATCAATTCCCAATCACACGATGATCTCTCGCATGACCCTTCTGGGCCGCCGTAAGCGGTAGAAGAGTTGATAGAAGCGCTATCGTTCCCGGCGTGCGTTCCATAGGGATCGTAGAACCCCGACGGTTGGGGGTGGTAAGGCGTCGAAGCTGGGCTCCACGAAGTCTTGCGAGTAGGCGTTTCTGAATGGGATTGTGAAGCAGTAAAGTATACCGTAAATACTCTAATAAGCCCCCCCCCGCTAGAATAAGCCCCCCCCCCCCCCCTCAAATAATACCCCCCCCCCCCCCTAGAGGAAGGTTTTAAAAATAAGCCCCCCCCCTCTCCAATAGTACCCCCTACCTTATGTACTATAGTACATGTATGTGTACTATAAGGCATACTGTATGCATGTATACTGTACTATAGTACTACTACAACTACTATATGTAGTAAATATACCCTTACTACGGCCTATGTGTGACATGCTGTGTTGTGTAATGTGTTGTGATATGGACGCGCTATCACAAACTGGTGCAAAGTGTATACAATCGTATTGTATATCTGTGGCAGTACAGGCTTCTGCTTGGCCCACAATTGAGTACTTAGGTGCGCACTCACTGATAATATGGGTCTAGAGGGGGCCCTCCATCGTAATACGGGTCTGCTGGGCCACCCCATCCATCCTGTTCCTCAAAACTGTTCCTGGAAGCTTCCACAAACTTAAATTTTGCTCAAAATAGCTCTCAAACCCAAAATTTCCCCCAGACCTCATGCCCCCATTGGTGAAGGCCATCTCATGGTGAGGAGGGGTGTAGTGAGGGGGCTGTGGATGGCTGCCGGCCAGTGTAAACACCCCACTGTCGGTCTGCGAGCCGTGCTTGTGACTGGGGTCCAATGGGGGCATCTCTTGGCCATTGGTGGTCATCAGCATGGGGCCGGAGACCACTGGACGCCCTCTGTGATGGCAGATGTGGGGTGTGCAAAGGCTTACAGGGCGATTGAAGGCTTGTAATGCGAGGAATGACGAGCGGTTGATGCTGGATACTGTAGATTACTGCATGGATACTGTAGCTCTGTGGGCCGCAGTTTAATTTAGCGAAAGCGGCGCAATACTACTGGTGGCGATGGACTGTTGATTACACTTCACACCTCCTCGTGACGGCAAGAGTAGGCATGCTGCACCAGTCCAACTACAGTATCCAACGCATCAAGCGACAGTACCAAGATCTTAAATTACAGTATCAAAGATTTTGAACTACAATATCCAAGACATTAAACTACAGTATCCAGGACACTAAACTTGCACTATCCAACCCATCAAACTACAGTAGTCAAGCCATGTTACCCCACTACAGTACTATTCTAAACAAGACCCCAACACAACCCAAAACCCACCCACCGTTTGCCCATCTGGTCGAAGCCGCCATTCTTGCCACTGTCATCCACAATGCCCTTAGGCGATATGGACCCTGGGTTCTTATCCTGTCCACGACGCCAGAAGCAGCAACAAAGCAGTAGCACTAGTGCCACTAAGACGACGCTGACCACTATGACCAGGATGGGAAGCAGGGTGTTGAGTAGGGCTGTGGAGGGAGCGGCGCGTTTGACTGAAGATGGCAAAGTTTAGTTGAGAATTGTATAGAAAGGGTTACGGCGCTTGGTTCAACACCCAAATGTAGGCTCACACTTCAGTGCAAACATTGCTGGGCTGCAGAGGTTGATTTGGCACCAATGGGCGCTTTCAGAAGCTTTGCTCGATTGCCAGCGGCAGTGGTTCATTTCTTTGCACTTTTATTGACCCATTAAAACAATAGATCGCAACGCTTCTTTCACAAAGACTCACTTGGGACAGTAGTCGCGTCCGGCGAGCAAACGTAAGGTCTCCTATTGAGGCAGTAGCGCACTCTCAAATGGCCTCCCTCTGGCATGCCGTCCGAAGTGCCTGAAACGACCAAAATAATCAT
>JASAMZ010012471.1:0-15929 GCA_030248115.1 Linhomoeus sp. GSCO2_2 | reverse complement strand
CTCAAACATGCAGCGTCACGCATGCCGCTCATTAGTGACTACCATGGCTTAACAATGGCCTTGGCTGCATAAACATGCCGTGTGTGTGAACTATGAAGCGTACGTGCCAACTTCGGCCGACACTCGTTTCTTGCAGCGACGTCAACAAGACAGCACAAAGACAGGCATCACACAAGCGCAAACGTTGAGAAGAGACATTGGACACTGAATGATTACGACATACACATTCCACGAAGGCAAGACAATCGCCACGCTCCAATTTCACAACTGAAACCCGCAAGCAGCCTACATAAGGAAGGCGCCCCACTAATCGCCATTCTAAATGTTGCTTGAATCGGACGGACTACTCCTTTACGTAGTAGCTCGCTTGCCGCTGCTTGTTGGACCTCTTGCCGTTGGTGAGCAGCGCTCTGCACATCTGGCGAACCTGAACAATGCCAATGACGCTGATTCAGTCGTTGAACTCCAACAAGCGACAAAACCCTGCAAGTGATTGCCTTCTCGTTGCTGAGAGTGTGGAACGACACCATATTCACAGCCAGAGCCACGTTGAAGAGGAATATGGTGGAAAACAAAGCCAGTCGCTGCTCGTGCACCGCGTAGCTGCCCAGAAGAGAAGAGATGATGAACAGGGGAGAGATCGCCATCAGGCCAATGCGATTGGTGCTGCACAGTGGACACATTGTTGGAATGCAATGTAAGAGCGAGTATGTTTGGAACGCCAGAGTGTTCTACTCACTGGTTGGTGACGTGCTGCTCTGCGCAATGACCGGGAAGGGGTCGTCGATTGCGTTTGTTCAGCCACATTCCGGCACCTTCAGCCATGACGACAGCCGACATTGACAACACAAAGATGGAACAAACGTTGACTAGGCGAATTCCCGTGTGGTCCCAGTTGATCCAGCAACTGCAACGGGCAGTATTGACACCTTGCCGCCGTCGCCGCCGCCGCCGCCGCCGCCGCCGTCGTCGTCGTCGTCGTCGTCGTCGTCGTCGTCGTCGTCGTCGCAATTTAAACAAACCTGAAGGTTGAGGGGTAGTAGTCGTACCAGAAAACGCTCATTATTCCAACTCCAATGGCGGGAACAATCCAGGCGAACACAATGACAGTTTCACTGCGAAAAGCCTGTCCTTTTCGAACCAGGTTGGTTAGTACGGCGTAGGCTTGCAAACCCTCCATCAGAAGGCTAACTGCCATGACATGACTGTAGTACATGATGGCAATCGATGCAAAATAGCAGATGTGCAGCTGAAAGACGGGTTCACTAGATCAGTCGAAAACTTTAGAGCTTCTTACCCTTTCAGGATCCTTGTCGCGAAAGAAATGAATGGCTGTTTGCACGGAAATAGTGGCGATTTCTTCGCTTCTGTGGATGTTCTTCTCAAGGGAAAAGTCTCTGAACATGAAATCGACCGTCGTTTTTCTAGGTAAGAGTGTTATCTTTGTCATACAATACAGCACGCACTTCAGAATGAGAAAGACGACGAGTGAGAAGCCGTTGGCGACAATCAGGAATATTTCTCCCAGTGTTGAGACAGTTCTGGCGATGAGCTCTTCAGTTTCGGTCATTGGCTTCTTGGGAAGTCGCTGGACCTTTTCGTTCGCTACTACCGCCTCTGTGGTCATTTCGTTTATTGCGACGTCTTTTGAAGCAGACTGGCCGACCTTCAACAGTTAATCTAGGTTTTGCAGGTGCAACTGGTTATGTGTGTGTAGTGTGTGTGTATGTACAGTATCACGTACAAACATAGGTACATATGCATACGATGTGATATCGATTGAGACGAGTCTGTATATTGTATTTATTACAGTAAACTAGGTACTTGAGCACGCGCGACGCGCGTAGGCACTTGGGTAGTCAGGCTTCTTGTGTCAGGTGCTTCTACAGTACATAGTTTGAGCATTGTGCTGTAACACACAGATTGCACTTTTGTATGGAATGCCATGTATTGTCAGTTGCAGTTTACAGTTCGACGTCCGACCTCTGCTCCAAGTAAACCAGCCTTGCCCTCCTCGTGCATAATACTCGACCGACGTCCGCTCGTCGACTCGACATTACTCTCACTGTTGTGGGCCGCCGCTTCCGTTGTTGGGGCATCGGTTGACGCTGACGACTCGAACTCTTCTGTCGTTGTAATACAAGCTTCATTTGGGCTTGTGATCTCAGTCGACTGTGTAGTGACAGGTTGAGAGGTGGATTCTTGCGAACGATCGGAGACTGACTCCTTCCCACGGACAAAAGCCAAGATGCTTTCCGTCAGGCAAGGTTGGTCGCCATTCCTGTACCGATACTGAAGCAAACCTTGTGCTGGACGACACTGCTTTGGTGCCCGCTGCTTGTTGAACCTGCCAGCCACGACATACAGACATGATCGGTCGAGGCACTCTGAAACGTTGACATCTGGCGAAGTTATGTCGGCACTTTCGGCAACAACAACAGCACATTACCACTGGCGCAGGGTCGCATCTTGTTCATGCAGATGACGTTAGCAAGACAGTCGCGAACATTGCCGTACCCGTCAGTAGTGGGCGCCACTTCTGCCTTCCCATCTTCTAGATGCACGCGTAGCAGAGCGCCGGGGTAATCGCTCGCTTTCAGCATGCTATACTCGAGTCGAGGTGGGCCGTCGTATGAGTCAGAGCCGTAGCTGCAGAGCGGATCTTGCTCTTTGCTCGTGCAGTTGGGCGCGCCGACCCAGAACCATTGATCATTTGGCTGCGCGGAGCAAACGCGCGGCACTTCTTCGTCTCGCCTGACGCCTGTCGGCAAACGAGGCACAATCGGTTCCCATGCAAAAGCGCAATCCAGCAGATCAAAGCAGATGGAAAAGAACAAGCTCCGCAGTCTACAAAGCATCACGTTTTCCGCAATTTTTTCGGCGATTTGGCGCGTCGGCAAAACAGGAATGGATTCAAGCGGGTGCAAAACCTGTGGATCAACGCTGCGCAGCCAAAGATGATTGCATAGCTACACTTGCCTCAAATTCGAAATTGCCACTCGCGTCAAATGGCACGCTAGTGTCTGAGACGAAAATATGCGGGTTTGCTGGGCCGTTTCTTCCCAATGCGAGCGAGACAATTATTGGGACGGCAATCGTGCCACGGGCGCTGCCATTGGAAACAGGTCACATATCATACAGGGCTCAGTGCGCTTGCTCAAACTTTCTCTGCTTACGCAATCGCATGCGTCCCCCATGATGCAGTGTCTTAACGATTCTTTGAACGCCAGGTTCAAGCACCTTCCTGCCAGCGGATGCTCGTTATTGCTGCTTTTAATAGGCCTTTGCAAATTGCTGTGAAGCATCTTCGCACTCACATTTGTAGACTTCCGGCGCCGTACTGTGTCACGAGGATCCCTGCTTCAAGTCACGGAAAAATGCCATTAATACCAAAGGGAAGACTTCAGTGGGGAGATTGGCGTGCTCAACGATGGCGACTTTGTCACAATGCGTTGCTCTGAGTGAAAGTCGTGACACTACGTCACAACTCTGACGCTGGCTGCACATGCATGAGTTTTGTACTTCGCTCCCGTTCTCTGGTATTAACTGTAGTGGTATCGCACTTGTCATACCACCATTGACATACTCCTGCAAAACGATGACCTGAGGTTGGTACAGTAATCACGACTTTGGCGCCTCTAGCGTTTCCTCAGTCCCAGAGCGTCCAAGTAAGCGTTCCTTGCGACGGCTGACATGGCAAGAATCATGACCGGATTCATCCAGCAGAAGACGTCGCTGATCGTCGACCTGCGACGGCGTTAAAAAACGTTTTATCACTAATTAGATAGTAGGGTTGGAACAACTTGTAAAGTATCCTTGAGGGTAGTGAACTTTGAAGACGATAATCTTACACAACAATGGAAAGAGAAGTCTTCTACCCTCACCTCTGTACACATGACTCCTGCTAGCTGGTCCCCCACCCCCCCACCCACCTCCTTCATATCGTCATCCGTCTACCGCAAAGACTGTAACAAGCCCCCCCCCCCCCCCCCCTCTTGATCTACGTCTTGGAGTGCATGGCGTCGTAGTTGAAGAAGGGGAGGGGGGCTTATCAGAGTATTTACGGTAACTGTTCAAGTACGCGCTAAGAGTCTAGATGCATAAAATGTGAGCAGCCACCGCCCTAGTTGGCTTGTGAGATGAAGGGGGGGGGGGGGGGGGGGGGGGGCAGAGGCGAAGTTACACGTGTATCTATTAGAACTTCAAATGTCTCCAACCACAGTATCATGAGCAGTGGCTGGTTGACGGGATCTCCTAGCATGATCCAGAGCAGGGATATGCCCACGTAGGCCAGCTGCACGAGGAAGGTGGCGAAACCTGCCAGCAGCAGCTTCACCTCCACTGAACTGACGGCCATTGACGCTGCTATAGATGCCTCTGACAGGGGAGTCACCGCGCTCTGGAACGCAAGAGTTGCAATGGTCACAACATGCTTCATTTCATGTTTGAGCATCACTCTGCAAGTGACGCACTCGGGAGAGCCGTCCAAAGAAGAGGGAGCCGAAGGCGGTCGCGTAGGAGACGGCCGAGATCGCGATGCATACTACCACGAGAATGCCGACGAGAGAGTTGTAGAGGTGCTGGAAAGAGGTGGAGTGTTTAGTGACCATACGTGCAGCCGGGGGGGGGGGGGGGCATGGGGGCGGGAGGGGGGGTAAGCCCCCCCCCCCCTAGCCGGAGGTGGGCCCCCCACACCCCTCCCCAGGTACCCTCCTCCCCTACTTCCCAAAAGACCCCCCTAGGATTGTCAAAAATTTTCGCCTGCGGCGCTTAAAAATGGCTAAATTTTGCCTGCGGCGCTTAAAAATAGCAAAATTTTCGCCTGCGGCGCTATATTTTGGACGTTTTTGACCAAAATTACGCGATTTCTGGCACTTTTTGGTCTACTTTTTGATCTATTTTTGGTCTATTTTTTTATCTTCTCTTTTTTTGGTACTTTTTTGGCAAAATTTCTAGGTCATTTGACCCCCCCCCCCTCCGGGGGCCCTAGACCCCTCCCCCCTGAGGGGTCCTATACCCCCCCCCCCGACCACCCCCCCCCCCCCCGGTTGGCGGCTACACGTATGTTAGTGACGTGATCAAACTGGCAAAATGTAGCCCCAGCCTGGTATTCGACGTCGTTCAGCAGCATGGCCTGCCCCGTCACGTTGTCCTTGTGGACGCGCAGCCCTTTGATGAAGTGGATGCTTCCAAGAGGCGTGCAGACGGCGGCACAAACCAACAGAATCACTGTCATGGCTCGTGAACTGAATATCTGCAAAGTGACATAGATGAAAACCCTTATGGTAGCAAGAATAGGATCAGGTATCCTTAGTGAGGTCTTAGTACCAAGTAAGGTCTTAGTGTCAATGCTGTAGCTGTAGCGGCTCACGTCATCGACTCTCAGCGGTTGTAGAATCGCAACGCAGCGGTTGATCGCCATCACGCTCACCAGCTGGCAACTGCTTACTAACTGCTTGGCCACACAACATTGCTTCGACGCAAAAACTCACGTAGTGTATGTATGTACGGGAGTTGTCTGGGCCAATGCAACCTACCACTAACTTCCGTAACGCAAGCACTTCACAGCTAAGACTACGTCGCAGCGAAGCAGTTGCCATGTGCTGCCAGGGAATTGCCGAATTGATGATGAAGCCGACGACGTGGATGACGTACCAGTTGCTGAAAGAGCACCGCATCACGCTACGTGGATCAATTTGCTGTGCGTGCGTGCGTGCGTGCGTGCGTGCGTGCGTGCGTGCGTGCGTGCGTGCGTGCGTGCGTGCGTGCGTGCGTGCGTGCGTGCGTGCGTGCGTGCGTGCGTGCGTGCGTGCGTGCGTGCGTGCGTGCGTGCGTGCGTGCGTGCGTGCGTGCGTGCGTGCGTGCGTGCGTGCGTGCGTGCGTGCGTGCGTGCGTGCGTGCGTGCGTGCGTGCGTGCGTGCGTGCGTGCGTGCGTGCGTGCGTGCGTGCGTGCGTGCGTGCGTGCGTGCGTGCGTGCGTGCGTGCGTGCGTGCGTGCGTGCGTGCGTGCGTGCGTGCGGGGAGGGGGGGCGGAGAGAAAGGGGAAAGGAGGATTACCCAAGCAGTACGTCGACCAGCACTCCCCAGGAGGGAAACTTCGTGAATTCGTATGTGATCAGCAGAACAGCGATGTCAGCAACTCCCAAGTAGCGGCAGATGGAGTAGAAGCTCGACTTGAAGGGGTGCTCCCTGCGTCCTTTCACTAGCGCATAGAAGAAGGAGAGGTAGAGGAGGAGGAAGGGAGCGCCCACCAGCAGAAGAGCCAGGTCCAGAGGACGGAAGATCTGGCTGAAGATCGCCATCTCATCTGCGTTGATTTAGTGCACAGGGAGAACGGAACCAGCTTTGAGGTGCATAGGTACAACTTCCTCTTCACAAGACGGTTTGCCAGGCCATCTTGAGGCGATCCCACGCTGGAATAATTAACCGAACGATGTTGATCGTCGTACACCACTTCAAGTCTCGATTAGGTAGAGGCCATCTGCAACGAGTAGAGAGAGCAGAGAGATATGTACCAACTGTATGCAGTGCGCGTGTGTGTGACGTGCGTACCCAAAATGTTTTCCAAATCGTCTGCAGGCGAACTTTGGTGCCAAGTCACGTACACATGATGGATCCCTGCTCTGAATTGAATCTATGTGGTACTGCGTCCTGTCTGCTGCTGAGTGCCGATGTACCCTAGTCTGTGAAAACGTATTTTGCTGCTGTGACTATTCCCGCCAATTTTGACCTCTACAATAATAACACCATCAACAAAACATCACGAACGAGAAGCAGAACGAACAGGAACGGCCAACACCAAACAACTACTCCAGATCACAATCCCACGCTCAAATTCTAATGTTGGCCCTCGCTTTGTCGAGCACATCTCTGCGAATCTTCGGATAGTTGGGGTACAATTCCAACACTCTGTGACAACAGTCGATGGCGTCGACCAGACGTCTCGACTTCAGATAGTTGTGGGCCAGTTTGTAGCCTGGAAGAGTTTAGGAAACAGAGTTAAGCGTTGCAAAATTTGGCTCGCACAAGTTCAAGATTATGATAAATTGACGCACCGATGTGCGGGTTCTTCTTTCTGGTCAACTTCCACGCTTCCTCGTAGTTTGCAGCGGCTTCGGTCCACTTTTGCTCCTTCTCACGAAGGAATCCCAGGTATTCGAACGCTTTGATGCACGACTGAAGAGTGTCAAGTTAAAATTTGACAGTAGTTACAGAATATGTTACATACCGCATTGTGCTGTAGGCAAGTCCTCAACACTCCTGTCGCTGCCTCGTACTTGTTCTGGTTGATGTAAGTGTCGGCCAATAGAAGCCAACCTGAATATTGCAAACGAGGGATTATAGATATTCGCAGACATGTCATTGTCTTTAAGGACAATTGTCTTAGACAATTTAACTCAACTAAATTGTCCGACAAGACAAGACAATTTAGATTGTCCCGGGTTTTCGCAAAGACAAGACAAAGACAAGACAAGCAAGATGATCAATTGGGACAAATAGCTAAATTGTCCTTAAATTGTCCTTAGATTGTCCTTTGTGGGGTGAATCGCACACATTTAGCGCGCCTCAATTTGGTGTAGCGGGGACTGTTTATGGAACTATCTGTGAAGTAATCTAGGAATTTATCTAGTGCTAACTTGCCCTGCATGGGATACGTTAGGTCTAAGCAGGTGAACAAAGCATCAACCCAGTATAAACACTACCCCTCTGGGACAATCTAGAGACAATATAAGGACAATTTTGGGACAAGACAAGACAAAGACAAGACAAATTAAGAAATTAGATATAGGACAAAGACAAAGACAAGACAATTTAATATTTCGGGTCAGAGACAAAGACAAAGACAAGACAATTGGCAAAGTCCGTAGACAATGGCATGTCTGGATATTCGAAACCTAGAATGCTTTTGAATTTTGATAATTCATACACTGCTCCAAGTAATCAGCGTCTTCCAGCGTCCATGGATGATTGGCTATGCGCTTGAGCTGGGCTTTCGCCTTAGGTGTTTGTTTCAGCATCATGAAGCCTCTTGCGAGGCCCAAAACGGCCCCGACGTTGACAACTTCCTGTAAACCAGAGCTGGCACAGCGCCAAATGAACTTTGTGGGTTTCAGTCATTTCAATTTCCATACTTCGTCATTCTCGCCCTCTCCTCCGGCCATCTCGGCGAAATTGTTGATAGCTTCCTCGATGTTCTGTCGATTCTTCGTGGCCAATAGAATAAAGTTCTCCATCAGGCGGTACTTGTAATCCAATCCCGGCTTGAAGCGCAACTCCTGAAGCGATACAGTCATTTGTCACAGTGCGGTTTCAGGTGTAGCACAACAGGAAAACTTCCACGTAATACCTTCAGAAACCTCTCAGAGGTGCGAATTCCCATCTCCCGAGCGTCCGCTTCTGACCTGAAGGCACAGACGCTATCTCTCTACGGTATACTCTCAGTCCAGCCCGCATAGTGTATATACGGTTGAGTATGCAGTACAGCATAGTAGCTAAGTTCCCATCTTCGCCAGTCTCCAGCTCCACTCATCTTCCATATGCGCGGGCCATGGGTTCAGTATACGGTACCCACGCACTGGTGAACTATATAGTAACCATACGTGTAGCCGGGGGGGGGCATGGGGGGGGGGGGGGGGGGGTACGCCCCCCCCCCCTAGCCGGAGGTGTACCCCCCCCCCCATACCCCCCCCCCCCAGGTACCCCCCTCCCGCCTTCCCAAACGACCCCCCTCCCTCCCAAGAATTTCAAAAATTTTCGCCTGCGGCGCATAAAAATGGCAAAAATTTCGCCTGCGGCGCTTGAAAATAGCAAAATTTTCGCCTGCGGCGCTATATTTTGGACGTTTTTTGACCAAAATTAAGCGATTTTTGGTACTTTTTGGCCTATTTTTGCAAAATTTTCTTATTTTTTGGTACTTTTTTGGCAAAATTTTTAGGTCATTTGACCCCCCCTCCAGGGGCCCCAGCCCCCCCCCCCCCCCCCTGAGGGGTCCTATACCCCCCCCCCCCCCCGACCCCCCCCCCCTCCCCGGTTGGCGGCTACACGTATGATAGTAACTACAGTACCCCAACCAATAGGTACAATATCAATAGGTACCCATACTGCATAAAAGCTACAGGATCCCAGATCCGATAGCCATCAGTACCTACAGCATGCAGTACAGCACAGGTGCAGTAGCAATAGTATGCTGTGCAGTAGCTACAGTATCCCAACCAGTCACCCTCCAGATCCATCGGCGACCGCGTCGCCATGCTCGAACACTTCCCCTCCAATGATCTCGTTGTCAGGATTGAGACAGATTTCGATCATGCAGTAGCTGCTGCGCTCGCCCCACTCGAGATCGCGTCGCGAACGGTTGAAGTGGTGCAAGGCTGCGTTCACGTCTCCAGTATACCTGGAGACCCGAGTTCAGTGTTGTGTCCAACTAATGTCAAGTGTAATTGTGTCATTCAATATCTATCTTGTACCCCATCTACCTATCTGTGTCAATCAATGCCAATCTTTATGCGTTGTGCGCAGTGCGTACTGCGTGGTGTGCAATTACCACTCGTGCAGGCCTTTGCAGTAGTTGAACCCTCCATCAAGCGTCGCTCTTGGATTGTGGTCCAATGTCGCTTTCAGATTTCTCTCAGCCTTGTGTGGTAGTAGAATTTTGATATTTTAACTTTCAATTTTGAATTTCTTTCTTCAGACCTGTTCAATATCGCCGTTGCGACGGGTCAACTCGAGCAGCCGTGCCAGCGCGTGATACTGATCTAAAACGTCATAGTCGACTACGGTAACGAAGGATTTCAAACAGCGTTAAGCAACAAGCTGTGTGTGTAAAAAGTTCAACCTATACTTTGTGTCTGCCAAATCTTGGTGAACAGTGTAGTGAATTTTATTCGCATAATTAGCTGTATCCAGAGAAGGTATCTTGAAAACGTGCACCACAAATCAAGTGCAGCTATTACCACGATACGGTTGTCTGTACAGCTGATCTAAAGCTCAGTGATATCGCCGCGTTCGCTATATGGTGTCGGCATGATACGACGCCGTTCATCTGAAGTTTTATACCTGTGGGAATGCGCCACATCGAACAAAAAAACTTGCCAACTGTTTGGTGCAGTCGTTCTGTACCAGGAATTTTGTTTGGTGCACGTATTTCTGCGTTACGACGTTTTTGTCAATTTTTAGAATTTCAGCAAATTGTCGCGTATTTCTATAAAATTCCACAATTGCAAACAATTTCTTTTGTGTTACTAATTATCCGCGGTCTATGCTCTTTCCATTTCTGTAGAAATTTCGCCGCTAGCTCATCAGGCAAAAAAAATCGATTTTCGACATTTTCATATTTTAATTGTAAGTATCTCCAAATGGCAATTTTTCAAAACTGAAAAACTGTGTCACAAATTCTTACTGGTTTGCGACCTTTCAATTTCTGCATTCACATTCGTCAACAAATGACGTTCTATTTTTGTCAATTTATGGAATTTTGACAAATAATCGCGTATTTCTATCAAATTCCACATTTGCAAAAAATTTCTTTTGTGTTACAAATTATCCGCGGTCGATGCTCTTTCCATTTCGGAACAAATTTCGCCAGTAGTCCATCAGGCGACGAAGTCGATTTTTGACATTTTTACATTTTAATTGTAAATATCTCTAAATTGCAATATTTCAAAACTGTAGAACCATGTCACAAATGCTTATTACCTTACGACCTTTCAATTTCTGCATTCACATTTGTCAATAAATGACGTTCTATTTTTGTCAATTTATGAAATTTTGACATATAATTGCGTATTTCTATGAAATTCCACATTTGCAAAAAATTTCTTTTGTGTTACAAATTATCCGCGGCCCATGCTCTTTCCATTTCTGAAGAAATTTCGCCGCTACCTCATCAGGCGGAAAAGTCGATTTTCGACATTTTCATATTTTAATTGTAAATATCTCGAAAATGCAAAATTAGCAACAGAAACGGACATCGGATCCGTACTCAGCGACGTCGACTCTACTTGACCACATATGTCACATATATAACTTCGGTGCCACAAACGGACACACAGACAGACAGACAGACAGACAGACATTGTCATCCGTATATATACACCTCGCCGCGCTGATGCGCGGCGAAAAAATGCGCCCTGACTGGGATTCCTCTCGAGAAGTTGCTGGTATTGGCCCATTGCGGACTCGGTTTCGTTCCTCTGATACATCAGGTCGGCCGACATCTGCAATTTGGGTATGCTTTCATACGATTTTTACAATTTTCACGCAATCAAGAAGCGAATCATTTACCAGAGTCGCCTGATCATTGTTCTTGTCGAACTTCAGCAGGATCTGACACTGGGAGTTGCACTCGTTGAGATCGCCCGTTGCCAGGAACATTCTGGCCAGAGCTAGCATCACCTGAGGTATACTTCTCCACTGAAATTTTGCATACACGGTGTTTCTGTCCAAATTTATTAGTGCACCTTCGGGTCGTTTTCCGAATACGACAAAGCTTCCTTGTAAAATGTGATGGCCTTTTGCAGGTCTCTTTGGTTCTCGTGGAAGTTTCCCAGTTGGACGCAGATGCTGTAAAATTCTGGCGCTGAATGCTGGAGTGACAACAGTTCCAGTTGCAGTTACAAATGGCCAGTTGTGGACGTACTTCGAAGCCAGAGCTCTCTGCTCAGTGATGTCAGGAATCTCGGAGCTGTTTCTCTTCAGCAAGCGACCCTGTTGGTCCTTGGCCTTTTCAAGGGTCTAGAATTGAAGAGACGCCTTTTACCATTATTGCAGGCACTTTGACTCATCTTGTGCTCTTTACCTGAACAGCCTGCTTCCAGTTGCCCTTCTCGAAGTAGAGCTTGGACAACAGCACGAGAAATTTGACCTCTTCAACCATGCCGGTGACGTCTGAAGCTTCAGAGGTCTCAGATTGTTTGGCACGGTGCCAATCTCCACCACTGACCTGTGCCAGACTTCTCCAGGCCCTGCTTCAGCACCTTCTCGCATTTGTCGTAATTCTTGAGCTTGAAGAGCAACTCTGCCAAGTCCTGTCGCAAATAGTTCTGCTGGCCAGTCTTCAGAGCTGCTTCATAGTAATTGACGGCCTGAATTATGCCACCCTGTAACAAACTAGAAAGTCACTAATCGATTCCAGCGACCTTGTTATAAAGGTGGGCTTGCACATAGGCCTGGCCGATCTTTCTGGCCAAGGCGCTATCCCGTGGGTTCTTCTTCAGGGCGTATTCGTAGACTTCGATGGCTTTCTCTGGCTGGAAGGTATAGAGGTCTGTGGCTAGGTCCAGTTATGTATCTTAGCGCATATCGTGGTACAGGTGTTACAGTACCTCTGTGACTCCCATGTATGCGTCGCCCAACATGACGTAAGCTTGTGTAGAGGGACTGTTCTCAACCAGTTCCCTGCAACGGTTCGGCATATCACATTGTCAGCTGCAGTGACATTGCATCACTGCAAGAACCAACTTGAAACACAGTGCAAAGGCTCGCTTGTCCTTCTTGTGATGGAGATAGATGTCAGCCATTTTCTGCTTCGCCCCAAGGTAGTTTGGCTGAGTTGGAGTCACACTCGAGAGGAGCGAGAGCGCCTGAACGAGGTTTGGAAGTTGAAACGTGAAAATATTGTCTGGCTGAAGTTGCGCGCTACCGTACCCTGTCCACGTCGCCTCTGGCCAGCGCCAAGTCGGCGTTGCAGATCATCAAACGTTCTTCCTCTTTGGTGCCTTTGAACGTGTCCAGAGCTTCTTGCATCAGTTTATTGGCTTCTCCCTTGGAGTCAAAATTACAGTGAATTTCATGTGTATTTTAGTAGAAGTATCAAATTGTATCTCACCGTCCTGTTCAAGCTCTGCATGCAGTCGATCAACTCCAAATAAACGGCCACGCGGTCTCCTTCGGTGAGCTCCAGTTTGGTGCCTCTTTTGCCACCAGGAGCGCTTCCCACCTGTTGCTGCTTTGACGAACCTGGCACCGAGCTGTCGGCTGAAGGTGTCGCAAGGTCGTCGCAGTCGTCGTCGTCGTCGTCGTCGTCGTCGCCGTCGCCGGCGTCGGCGTCGGCGTCGTCGTCGTCGTCGCCGTCGTCGTCGTCGTCGTCGTCGTCGTCGTCGTCGTCGTCGTCGTCGTCGTCGTCGTCGTCGTCGTCGTCGTCGTCGTCGTCGTCGTCGTCGTCGTCGTCGTCGTCGTCGTCGTCGTCGTCGTCGTCGTCGTCGTCGTCGTCGTCGTCGTCGTCGTCGTCGTCGTCGTCGTCGTCGTCGTCGTCGTCGTCGTCGTCGTCGTCGTCGTCGTCGTCGTCGTCGTCGTCGTCGTCGTCGTCGTCGTCGTCGTTGTCGTCGTCGTTGTTGTCGTCGTTGTTGTTGTTGTCGTCGTTGTTGTTGTTGTTGTTGTTGTTGTTGTTGTTGTCGTTGTTGTTGTCGTTGTTGTCGTTGTTGTTGTTGTTGTTGTTGTTGTTGTTGTTGTTGTTGTTGTTGTTGTTGTTGTCGTCGTCGTCGTCGTCGTCGTCGTCGTCGTCGTCGTCGTCGTCGTCGTCGTCGTAGTCGTAGTCGTCTTCGTCGTCGTCGCCTCCGCCGTCGACGTCGTCGCCCTGCCTGAAATCCGTTTGAAGAGCGGGAGGTTCATTGCGCTTTTGAGTTGTTGCGCTGCGGCGTCCAGGTTATTTGATCGCTTCAGGATTTGTGCCTTGATCAAGTGGTAGATCGGATGTTCTCGCACTTGAAAATTGAACGACAGTCCAACTTCCAGCGACTGGGACGCTTGCTTGTAGTTGTTCTTTTGGAGATAGATCTGGAATCACAGAAGCAATTATGCTTGAGACTTTGAATCCGCGCCCTACAGTATACCTGGGCCATCAGCAGATGCGCGTCCGAGTAGGTCTGATCCTTGCTCAGGCAAAGTTGCAGCGTTGTCTGCGCAGAGTCCGTGTCTCCAGCGAGATATCTGATCTTTCCCAATAGATAGGTGGCCTCAGACAGGCCGGGTACAGCGTCGCTGATTACGGTAACGATACGCTGTGCTTCTTTGAGAATGACGTCAACGTTGGAGCCTCCTTTCGAAGGCTGACTTATGGAGGTGGGGCCGGGAGGACGGGAGAGACCGGCCTATGATTTGGGAAGTTTGTTTAGAGAGCTTTGTACTGTAGTTTTTATGAAAGTGTAATTGTGATCGCTTCACTCACCTCGACAGGCACAAAGTCCAATAGCTCCATGACAAGCTCCAGCACGAAATCTGGGTCGAGCTGCTCGAAATACTTGGTGCCGAATGGCACTGTCTGAAGAGATTTGACGTTTGTCTTGTCAGTACAAACACCAGCTATGTAGGCGTGACATGTTGCAACTAACCTGCAGCTTGGAGAAATGCATGTTCGCCACTCGGATCAACTTGTTCACCACTTCTTGAGTGGGCTCGTTCTTCCGTTTGCTGATCAGAGCTTCCAGGAATTGGCATTCCTAATAGGTCTCAGTTTCTAATAAACTTTGACATGACATTTTCAAGGTGCATTTATGTACGTACCACAGAATCGGACAATGCTCCGCCGGCGGCCGCTTTGACAAATTGCAACTGCGCCTCGGCATCCGATAAGTTATTTTCTACGAGATAACAGTGGATTATCCCTGCAATTAATATGGTCAAAATATTATAAACAAAGAAATTTAGGAAAATAAATGAATAAGCTGAACTGGTTAACTAACTAGATGTTTGTCTAATTAAACTGTACTATACAAAACTGCATCAAAATTGGTGCTAAGATTTGCAATCTTTAACAAATTAATCAACAAAATACCCCCTGTTAACCACCCCACCAAGCAGCGTCTCAGGACACTCGGCAGTGTCCATTTCCAACAGCTGTTTGTAAGACTTGTTTGCCAACTTCATTTGCCCCGCCATCAGATGTTGCCTGCCGTACTCCGCCTGACATTCAGGAGACTTTGAGGTCGTCAGCGCCTTTTCACACAGACTCTTGGTGTGGCTCAGGATTGCGGCATGTCGAGCGGACTGAAGTATTGACTGCGTAAATTTATTTGGAAACAAATTGTCGTTAAAATGTTGCAAGTGCTTACCAAACGCGAGAACAGGCGCGACAGCTTCAACTGTAGCCGCCAATTCTTGGTCTCCGTCGAATCGACGAACTCCATCAGTTCATTCAGCAACGAATCTGCCTAAATTTTGTAACGCTATCATTTATATATCGCATTCGCATATGCTTTGCGCAAGTTCGTTCTTCGTACGGTACCTCGGAGTAGTTGCCCTCGAAACACAGACAGTGGAGAATCAATGCAGCTTGCGCTTCAATGCATCTACCATCGATAACTTTGCATCTGAAGGGAACCGCAACACTTTTGTCACACTTTCTGGCTTTACAGTTTCCTTTCTTCTCAATTCCATTGCATTGTATCTCACCTCTGAGCAGTCTCCACGCTCTGTTCCCACTGCTTCTTCATCAACTGCGCCTTTATCTTCTCAATCTGTACGGGTAGGAAGTTAGGCGCTTTAGCCGCGGCCATGTTTAGAGCGTCCAACATCCCTTGCTGGTTTTGACGCATTTCCTGGCAACGGCTCTGGCCCAAGTAGGGCTCGACGTAGATGTCAGTAGAGCGGAGTTCCCTGAAAATCAAGTACGGCTATTTACCGTAGTCGTGGAATCGAGGCTGTTTGCCAGCTAACAGTTGTCTCTTACGAGGCGGCGTCGTCGAAACACTTTGCTGCAGCCTTCATGTCTCTCCCAGTGTGGAGATCATTCCACCCTTTCAGGCAAATGAACGTAACAATTAAACGAATGACCCCAACAAACTTGTTCAGTTCTGTAATGTGCGCCTACTGTAGGATTAGCCCCGTTGGACTTCAGGGCTTTCTCGACCAACTCTTTGGCCTTGTCATGCTGATTCTGCAGCTGAAGAAGCAGTGCCCCGTAGAGTCGAGCAATACGTAACGAAACCAGTACGT
>JASAMZ010012468.1:0-30247 GCA_030248115.1 Linhomoeus sp. GSCO2_2 | reverse complement strand
CGTTGTTGTTCTTTCTGAACGTCGGTCGCCGTGGCTTTCGGTAAGCTGGGCTGTTGAGCCACCGGAGGTGGAGCCGGGACCGGCGATGGCTGCTGTGCTTGCTGCCACCGTTGCAGCTCGGCCGGGTCCATGACCGGTGTCATGGGAACAAGCCCAAACTGGGTTGGCACCAGAAAACGGTATCCCGGTTGGAATACCTGTCCGGCCATCTGAGACGACGTGTCTACCGCTAAGTGCGATATTTGAGCGGTCATTCCACTATGCCCGCCACCAAAGGTGGAGGCCGCTCCTTGCGGAGCCAATTGGGATTGGGAAAGTCCAAATGGCAAAGTCGAAGTAGACGGTGCCGTTTGGCTCGAAACGGGAGGCATGAGCGGCGGCGGCGGCCGCGGGCCGGCTTGCTGTGTCGCCGGTGGTTGGGCGAGCACCGCTGCCGGTGTCGGCGGAAGTGGAATGTCCGACACGTCCGTGGTCGTCGTCTGCTGCTGCCGCGCATCCGTCGTCGTCTTCGTCACTTGTTTCGGCGTTCCTGAGGCCAGCTGCTGCTGCCTGCGGTTCGGCGGATACTGAAAAGGCGTTTGTCTTTCATAGGTACCTCTACCGACCGTGCCCCTGCCGACTTCCTGTCGGTGCATTGGGGACTGGCGCGGTCGGTTGTCCCTTTCCATTCCTCTGCCGGTGCCCGCCTGGTACTGCGCCTGCTGGGCGCCGGCTCTTCTCGCCAGTTCCGCTGGAGGTGTGAAGATGTTCCTGATCTCGCCAGGGACCTGGAAGCCGGTATAACCGGTTCTCCGGTCTCCGTAGGGGGTGGGTTCCACTCTGTCCCTGATCGCGATGTTGAACCTAAGCGATCTGAAACTGGGTTCCACCGTTTCCACGAAACGGCCGATGGGTTTCGGCTGCCATCTGCTCGAACTCCGATCGGCTCCTTTGACGCCCATCGCCAACAGCAGTTCCTCACGCTTGCTAGCGTTGTCGGCGCGAATCTGCTGTGGCGTCTTAGACCACCCTCCAAACTTAGGGGGGAAGGGGAAGTTGTAATAGGTGAGCGCCAATAGCACGGTATCGGCGGTGGCCTGTGCACCGCGATCGAGACGAATCATGTGGTTGCGCACGAGGTCGTGCATTTCGACGTACGCCCTCTGCTGCGCCAGCGTTGGGAACGCGGCTTGGCCTCCCATAGGCCAGGTGATCCTCTTGTAGCAGAGGTCCATGTCGATATCGGCCCCGCTTTCCTTGTGGGCTTCGTCTCGCTTGTGGCGATTTCTCTGCCGGATCTGGTCGACCGCCTGGCGTTCCTCCAGGGGTGTCAGCAGAGATGGCGGCGGGATCGGAAATCGGGTGACTTCCACCTCTCGAGCTAAAACCTCGTATATGAGCGTCATGCGCTCTTCGCTGAAAAGTTTCTTTTTGATGAATTCGGCTTTGACTTCCATCTCAGCCGGACTTATCCTGCCGGCGTCGAAGTCGCAGACGTCCGAGTTCGTCGAGAAGACGAAGCGCGGCTGGTCCGTCGACTTCAGCGTCGGATCGGTGTTCCAATACTTCTTGTGGAAGTGGTACTGGGCTTTCTCCGGCAACAAACGTTGCGGAGCTTTCGGCGTCCACTGCACCAGCTCGTTCTTGTCGTCGTCCCAGTAGGTGAAGAAGGTGATGAGCGGGTCGAAGGGTTGCCACCCTGGCTCCCTGTATCTGGTGGAGCGCTGAAAGTCGCCCACTACTTTTAGCACGTCTACGCAGATTCGATTGTACTCCGCGTATTGGATGGCGGAGATGAAGTAGCGATTGCGGGCGAGCGCCTCCATCATGGGGACGTCTTGGCCCGACCGATACGCCATCGTCATCATCTCCTTGCTGTGGTAATTGAGTCTGTCATACGAGGGGGCGCTGGAATTACCCAGGCCTCTGCGAGCGTGAAAATTGACGGCAATCTGCTTGCGCATTTGCAGTCTCGCTCGATTCGCCATAGCAAGAATGACTGCTGCCGAAAAGCAGATGCCCTTTTCTTGCCAAAACTGTGAGTGTTTCAGATTCAGGTTGCCCTCCATGTCCATGAAGGCCTGCTCCCCAATGGCCTTGAAGACCGACATCCTCAGGTTGGCCGGCTGGTCCGTCAAGACGGTGGCCAGCGCCTTGGCGTCCTCGTCGAAACACTCCGCCGTGATGACTTCGTGCACGGGGAAGTTGTTGACGAAGTAGCAGTTCCTGAGCATGACTGGGGGAGGAATCTGAAGGTAGAACATGGTATGTTTCCAGAATCTCCGCCAAAAGATGGGGATCTTGTTCAAGTCCGGTTCGTACATCTGAATGAGCACGAAATACAACACCAGGGTGGTCATCGACCACTGGGCGTATCTCACGCCCAACTTCTCCCATAGGCTGGTCCACTGCCCTTGCGCCGGTCGATGGTCGCGGGCCTCGTAGAAGTAGATGTAGCTAATGGGGGCGTCCGCCACCCTGATCATGTCGTTGTAGTGGCCGCTGTTGCCACAGAGGCGCAACAGGTCGTAGGCGTGGGGATGGCCCTCCCTGTGCGCCTTGAGGTAGACTCCTCTGATGTCGAGTAGGTTGTTCCTGTCCCACCTGAAACCGTACAAGGCCTGCAATGCAGCCTTCAGTTTTGCCGAGTTCCAGGTGATGAACATATGTCCTGGGCCGTCGAAAAATTGTTGCCATCTCTTGGCCATCACGGGCTGAGCTCCCGTTTTATCGCCGATTTGTCTGGTCAAAAAGCCAAAAGCCGTTGCGGACACCGTGAACGAGATGCCGCACGGCAGCGAAAAAGACAGGCCCAAAAGCAAGGGCTGTTCAAAGTCCCAGTTTTCGGGTAGGTAGTCCCGCAGTTCGGACATCCACTCGACTCTCTTAGGGTCATTGAAGACCGGGTCGTCGGGCTTGGTCTTCGCGTAGGCTGGCGCGATCGACACAAGTCCGGACATCGGATTGTCGCTGATCAGCCTCAACATGTGGTTGAAGCAGTACGCCGCCTCCCACAGGTCGTTCGCCATCATGTGGATGCCGGTCGACCCAATGGGGGAGAAGGTGTGGGCCGCCGCTACCGCGAAGAATTGCCTGTAAGGTCCGGTTTGGTAATTGTCTGGCATACCTAGCGCCTTGCCGCCGACCAATCGGGGCATTGTTTCCTGGGCGCTATCATAGAACAAGTCATTGGTTTCTGGGTGCTCGTAGTAATTGGGGTCGAGCACTGTATCGGTTGCTACGCGGTAGTCCGCGTGCCTACACTCGAAGTAGGGCATGGAGACGTCGGCGGCACTGTCGAGTTCCGAGCGAGATGCAACGATCTGCTGCCCTTTAGTGAATTGGAGCTGCTCGTCTTGCTCGGTGGCCGTTGAAAACGGCTCTTCCTCGTCGACTTCTTCCATTCCCTCGGGCTCTTCCTGAAACTTCAGGGCCCTTTCCCTGCGTAGATTCTCTGAAGGGTCATCTCCGTATTGCAGCGTATAATACGTGCACACGCGCAAAAACGCGAAATGGGAGATCATATATTCCAGGTCGGAGGCGCCGTATCCAAGGCCGATGGAATCCTCGTGGCCCTTGTTGACTGGCGTGTAGCCAAGGCGGCTCCTTCGCTTGTTGTAGTCGTAGGTGTAGACCGGATGGGAAACTCGTTGTTCCCTCGGGTCCCTTGACATCGCATCCTGATAGCCGCGCCGAATCTCCGTCAGGTCAGTCCTGAGAAAAGGAGTTGGCTGAAAGAACCAGAATCGATTTTCGTCAGGCTGCCTCCTGAAGGGAGTGGTATCCACCATCCCATTTAGTGGATGCAGCTGTTCGGTATTTCGTTTGATCGGCTTAAGCAGGTCAAGGTAGCGCTTAAGCAGCCGATCAGGGTAGAACGCCAGGTCGTTGATCAACGCCTGCTGTCTCTGCTCCTCCGACTTCCAGGGCAGCCGGAAGTAGTAGTCCCTCATCTGCGCCCTGCAAAAGGTGTCTAGCCGATAGAAGGCTGGCAGGTTGCATTTGAAGATCTCCGGCGAACCCTGCCAAGAGAACTGGTGCCTTAGGACCGTTTTCATCATGAACTGTTCCGCCTTCTCCGTCCAGACGAAGTTCTCAAACATCGTCGGCGGAGGGTCTGCCATGATGGTGGCACCTCCTTTGTGCACATTATTGATGATGATGTCTGCCGCCAATTTGGTGGTCATAGACTCAGCAGCCACCTGAGGTGGTGCTCTCATTTGTTCGGCCAACGCGGCCGCGTCGCAGTCGTAGTCTTGACTGGTATAGTCGATATCCTGCAAGAGGACTTTATCTGAGAAAGGGAGGGGGGTGAGTCCTGCCCCCTCTTCCTCTGAGATAGTGACCTTCTTGATGGCACTAATAAGGTCTGTGGATTGCTGCTCCACTCGGGAGCGTTCTAGCTCCGACGGGGTCGTGTAGTCGGGCAGATAATGGGGTTGCAGTTCCGGGTCCTTTTCCATGTAGTAGACGTCCTCGACGTTACCCGACGGGTCGTCAGGATCCTCGTCTTCTCCTGGCCGGTAGAGTCTGGCCCAGTTGCTCGTCGCTTTCCAGTTGTTGAGCACCGCCCGTTGCAGGAACTCTTTGACCAGCAACCTGTGGGATTCACCTGTTGAGGGCCAAAGGTACATGAGTTTCATTTCGCTGAAATGTTTTATAACTCGATTTTCTGTCGACTCGTACGACAGGCATTTGACGTTTTTGACGAGTCGAACCTGCAACGTGAACATGTCATTGTATGACGTGGCCATGATTGGATCGGCCAGCCAAAAGGGTCCATCCTGCCGATACATGGACGTGGCGAGGTACGACCACCTGCCCTGACTGTCCATCATTCGCAGGAAAATTTGAAAAGTCTGGGCGACCCAGACGTGAGAGAACGTCACCGTCACCCTTCTGTCGCCCGTATAGGTTATTATTTTGATGAGTTGTTCCCAAAGCCTGGCGAGATATCGGCGCCAGTCGTGACGAAAGGTCTGGTAGATCCGCCAACGCGGCGCCGTGTGAAGGCGCACATGTTGGGCGGCGACCTCGGCACTGTTCTCCGGGGTGGGGAAGGCGTCGGGCCCTTGGTTCCTGTAAATCTGAAGCACCGCTTTGGGCCATGGAAGGAACTCTTTGTCGGCAGGATCTGCGACACGCTGCTGAAATTCTGCCAGGTCTATTGGGTCTTTGTCGTGGTCGATCGCGAACAAGCACAACGCTTGGTCGAACACGAGGTGATAGCCGCCTGTCAAACGCAGGGGCACTGGGAACTCATCGACGGCCTCTGTCGGCCAGTCGAGTAGGTGTTGTGGCCATGGCCACTCGTACCCATGGGCTTCTAAGTAATATTGGTTTTCCGCGTCGATGACGATGGTGACTCTACGACTTGTCTCACAAATATAGGCTTGTGTGGGCGGGTCTGAAAAGACCGTCCTACTGTCGACTGTCGCTTTGTCTTTGTCGATTTGGCTGTCGTCGGGGATCATGCCATAGTCGTCGTTGCCCCAGTTGGCCAGGCCGGCGCTGGTGTCGGGAAACCTTCCAAAGGCTTCCTCCACGTCTGAGGGAGACGTTTGTTGGGCGCCGCCGTCAGCACCTTCGCTTCCCGTGTCCGGGGGCGGCCCCCCGCCCCCCGAGGTTTTGGCGGGGCGGCGCTTCCATTGGTGGTTTCGGTTTCCTCTTTTTTTTTTTTTGGGGGGTATTGGCTTGGTGGTTTTTGTCCAACGGTGTTCCCCTTTCTCGCGGGCGGTGCCCCGGGTCGTCATCGACTACCTCCATTCGTTTGGGAGGTTCATCCCTGTCCCTCTCGTCAATTGACGAGTCTGTGGGTTCGTCATACTGTAACTGCGCCGCCAACTGTTCATCTCCCGGTGGCGGCGGCGGCGGCATAACCGCTCGCTCGTAAACGAGGAGCCGTTGCTCCTCCAGGGACTGCTCGGCCATCTCTTCCGTCTCGCCCTCCTGTTGTTGTTGGAGGTCCATATCGTCTCCGTCGTCGGACTTGTCGAAATCCATGTCCTCTAAAGCTGAAACCGCTTCGCTGACACCTGTAGCCTCACTATCGGCCACGAAGCTAGTCGCTTCCTCCGTCAGCGCCGTTTCCTCTACCGGCATTTCAGCTTCTTCTTCGACTTGCTCCTCTTCCATGGCCGTGCTCGGCGGCGGGGGGGGAAGGCCCGGGGCGGGGGGGTATGTTGGGGGAGAAGGGAAAGGGGGCATCTGGGGGGGTATCGGGGGGGGGGGAGGAACCCGATTTTCCGCAACGTCCGGACCAGGGGGGGGGGGGGGGGGGGGGGGGTGGGGGGAGGGGGTGGAGGGGATAAATCCGGCGTTGATTTCGACCCCTTGCCCTTAAGAGGCTGTTGTTTCCCTTCCTCGTAGCCTTCGGCTAGAGGCGATTGCTTAGGCGTTTCCGTCACCTTTTGGTGGCTATACCACCCTTCCTTCTTCCGTCTCTCATATTCCGGCGGGCCGGCGGGGCTTGGGCCCGCGCGCGGCCGCTCGCCCGCGGGGGCCGCGGCGGCCTCTTGCCGGATTCGCTCCTCTTCCCGTTCTTCTCGCCTTTGGCTTGTCTTTTTTCTGTCAAGAATCGACTGACAAGAATCCTCGTGCTGTGACTGTCTTGTTTTCTGCGGTCTATTTAGATCGCTGTTTGGAGTCTGTCTTGGAGCGCTCGTCTCTTGGTGCTTTTTCGGTAGCCCCGACGACGCCTAATGTGGCACGATCTTCTGCCCGACGTTAGAGGAAAAGACTGAGGCCGCGGGCGGTGCGAGCCGGTTTCCGTGGGAGGGAATTCTTGTCCGTCGGCGGTGTCTTGCCTTTCGCAGCACCGGTCGGCGTGCCGATCTTCCTAGAATCGCGGGAAGAAGTGCAAGGAGCGCCACCACCATTCGAGGAGGTCGTCTGTTGCTTCTTGGGGAGCGCCAATGGCGTCCTTGGAAGCTGTCGTCGTCTTTGACGTAGATTGATAAGACATTCTCGTCGTCGTGTCTTGAGCTTGACTGGCGTCAAACTTGGCCTTAACAGTAGCACGAGTATCTTTGGCGACACCACTGACTGATTGAGAAAAAGTCTTGTTTGGCTTGCTGGCGGGTGGCGTCGTTGCGTCAACCCGTCGCTTTGGCTTGTCTCGCTCGAAGGCAGATCCGTCGCTTTTGGCGGCGGCCGCTGGTGGCGGCGCTTCGCCTTCCTCCGTGGTTGGCGCAGGCGCTGCGTCCTTGTTAGGGTGCAGCTGTTTCTTGGTGACGACGGCTGGTGTCAGCGTCCAGCCGACTATCGTGTCGACCACTTGCAGATCGGCGCCGAGTAGACTCATGAAGTTTGTACCCAGAATGATCTCGTAGTTGGAATCCGATGGGTTGAGGATAACCGGCACTTCGATCTGCTTTCCTGCAACTTGGAATACCACGGGGTACCAGTGAGACACTTTGATCTCCTTTTGCGAGTAGTCTTTGATTTTCATGGAGTTGGGTGGGATCCACTGTGCGCGGTTCCACCACTCCTTGTCAGGGTCTTGTTTCTGTTCCGCAATTTTGTTGCACAAGCCCATGCTCATGATTGAGACGGACGAGCCCGTATCCATCATAGCGTTCATTGTGACACCCTCTACTTGGCAGGGTAATTTGATTTCTGGGCCAATCAGCGGAACTTTCCGTGTACCCAGATGACGTAGGTTTACGGTAAGGGTGTGTACCGTACCGTCGCTTGACCCACTGTCGCTGCCGTCGTTGTCTGGAAGTATCGCCGCCGTCCGCCGAAGCGTTGCCGTCTTGGCCGTTGTCGGCGTCACCGTCACTGTGGTAGTTGCCATCTTGATCGGAGTCTGACTCGGAGTCGGAGCTACCGTATACGATGTTCGCAGTCGCCTGTTGCGATGCTTTGGGGCAATTTCTTGCTCGATGGCCTTCTTCTCTGCAAATGAAGCACTGTGAAGGTTTGACAGGGGCTGTTCCCGACGTCGACGCTTGTTTGGGGGCGTTGGAAGCCTTTTGTAGTGAAGATTTCCCGCCTCCAGAGATGTAAGCGGCTTGACGAGATGGTTTGGGCGCGGCAAAACTGTCGGCCGGGTAGGTGGCTTGAGTTTTGGAGGAGCCGCGCGACTGGCCGCCTTGAGTTCTGTTCCTCTGTGGTCGGTTGTCTCGATCTGAACGCGCACGATTAGACGGAGTCACCGATTTATCTTTGGCGGCTTTGCCACCGTCGTCAGTCTTGGACGATCGTTTCAGGTCGTCTCGCACGTCCCTGGGAAGGATGATCCGGCCGGAAATCGGGTCGACCTTGCCTGAAACTTGAGAACGAATCTTTATACATAGGTGATTGGGCGCTATTCCACTTTGGCGGCCCCAAAAATATTTAGCGTCCCAAAAATAAAATAGCGGCCCAACGACCTCTCCCAGAACCTCCCTCTCCCAACGACCTCGCCCAAACCCTATTCCACTTTAGCGGCCCAATAATTGTCCGCACTTTAGCGACCCAAAACGTAAGTCTTTTGCTTTGGCTGAAGCAACTGTTCCAGATTGGTGGCCCTAAAAGGTGGAACTATTCCAGATTGGCGTCCCAAACATCGCCAAACGCCATTTAGACTAAACTTAGGCTAAGCTAAGCTAAGGCAACTATTCCAGATTAGCGTCCCAACCGTCTGTACGGCTAGGCTCAGGCTTAGGCTTCGTCTCCGGCTTGGGCTCAGGCTTGGGCTCAGGCTCAGGCTTAGGCTTAGACTCAGCCCAGGCCTAGGCTCAGCCTCGGACTGGCAAGGTAAGCCTAAGCTGAGTCTAAGCGCTGAGCCTAAGCCTAAGCTTAAGCGTAAGCCTAAGCAAAAGCCTGAGCCTGCGCCTGAGCCTGAGCCTCAGCCTAAACCTAAGCCTGAGCCTCAGCCTAAACCTAAGCCTGAGCCTAAGCCTAAGCCGGAGACGAAGCCTAAGCCTGAGCCTAAGCCGGAGACAAAGCCTAAGCGGTTGGGACGCTAATCTGGAATAGTTGCCGCATTTCGGGCCGCTAATGTGGAATAGTTCCAACTCTTAGGGCCGCTAATCTGGAACAGTTGCTGTCGGTAATAGTAAGCCAAACCTTTTGGGTCGCTAAAGTGCGGACAATTTTTGGACCGCTAAAGTGGAATAGTGTTTGGGCCGCTATTATTCCAATGGGCCGCTATTTTTCTGGGAAAGCCCGTTGGGCCGCTATTTTATTTTTGGGACGCTAAATATTTTTGGGGCCGCCAAAGTGGAATAGCGCCGGTGATTGTTTCTGCAGGCTAGGGAGACGTGAGAACATTATTGTGTCAATTGCAATCACCCACCAGGCGCAATGGAGCTGTGTCGAAATGTAAGATCTGCGTCCTATACAACTTGCGCTTGAACACAATGGCGGGTCTACTATTCAATCCCAATTTGCATACACACCACGGCGTGGAACGACAAAACGGAAAGCAACAATACCCAAGTTGTTCGTAAGTTAGTTCGAATTTCAGTGCTGTTTGTGCCTTGCCTTTGAAGAACTGCGACGATGTCTTGGAACGCCCTGGATCCCCACTTCAATTTGACAACATATCTTGACCATTGTCGCGCAACGAAGCCTCCATACTGGTAAGAATGGGTATCCCTATTTACGGGCGCGGGCGCGGGCGCGGGCGCGTCCGCCCTTCCCTATTTACGGGCGCGTGGGCGCGGTAGATTTTGCGCTATTTCACTCAAAGGCGAGTCTGAAAAATGTCGCCGCTTGTGCCAGGTGTTCTCGTGAATCAGCTGAAGGTTTTGGAGTCCCGAAAACTGGTGAAATGTCTGGAAATTTCCGAAAAATCTGTCGCGCCCGTAAATGCTGGTGTAGCTTGCGCCACTGTGCGAGGACGGTAGTAGCATAGTTTGTCTTTCTGTGGTACGATTCGACATATAACTGACTGAATTGCATGGAAATACGCTTGGCATACAAGCAGCTGGGCAAATTTTCATTTTTGGAGCAAAGTAACTCTGGATATTCCAAAGTTAATATTGAAACGATCACCCAATTTTTTTCAACAAGGAAAAACCTTGCCTGGGTAAAAAAAATCATGCCGCATGACCCTGGCGAGCATTACGAAGGTGTACGATCTTGATTCTAGCTATCGCCGATTCAAATTTGCTACTACCGTACTCGCACAGTGGCGCAAGCTACACCAGCATTTACGGGCGCGGCTGATTTTTGGGAATTTTCCGGACATTTCACCAGCTTTCAGGACTCCAAAACCTTCAGGTGATTCACGAGAACACCTGGAACAAGCGGCGACATTTTCCAGACTCGCCTTTGAGTGAAATAGCGCAAAATCTTCCGCGCCCGCGCGCCCGTAAATAGGGAAGGGCGGGCGCGCCCGCGCCCGCGCCCGCGCCCGTAAATAGGGATACCCGTAAGAATGCGGACTGTGATGTGTACGAATCTGGAATGTATTAGTGTTGAGGCACAACCTGTTACCGACGAACTTTTCGACCTTCCAGTTGCCCCTATCCCGACTGCGGCCGAGTCTACCGCTCCTTCAACGGGATCGAGAAGCACTGTTCCCAGAATCACGCCCAGCAGCAGAGTTCCAGCGCCGAACTGGCGCGCTCCCCCTTCTCGCACAGTAGCTACGACGAGGAAGACGATTCGAGCGACGACGGCGGCAACGGGAAGCGACAGCGAAAGTCGTCGCTGTTGAAGAAGAAGAAGAATAGTTCTCGGAAGGGCTCCGTGAGGTGGCAGGACGAACAGGAAGACATCAGTGGGGATCCTGCTGCTAGACGTGCAGAAGACCTCTCTCCCTCTTCTTTTACAAAGAAGGAAGCTTCTTCCAAAAGTGACGGTAACAGCAACAAAGCCAACGGCAAAGAGGCGCAGAAGAGGAAGGCGGCGCTGACCTTGGATTTGCCGGCTGCCGCCACCGCCGCGGTGGGACAGCAGGTGGGGTGATGATGGATTGCAAATGAACAGGTTGCAAACTCCAGTCTACACACACGGCGATGCAGTGAGGAAGCGACGACGATTGCAGGTGTGGACGCAGCAGCAGAAGTACGCCGACGTCCACATCGAGGGCAAGAACTACAAGCTGAACATTCTCGAGCCGCTCGAGATCACTCCAGCGGTAGCCGCCGCCGATTCGGCTTCCTCAAAGGCCGACATGGCCCGCCTTTTGGCCGAATACAAACTTGTACGAGATTTCACACCATTTGCTCACTCTGTGATTGTGAAGCGATCTTCCGAGGTCGTTTCAGAGCATGGGCGTTCCGGAAGACGTCAAGGTGCCCAAGGCGGTGTTTGAGAAGGTGGCAGAGTACGAGTTGAGTCCGGCGCCGAAGCTGGCCAAGGCCTACTACAAGTACGTGCCCAAGACGGCAGAGGAGTTGGACAAGGAGGTCGAGTACGACATGGACGAGGAGGTGATACACACGGAGTTGAGGTGTCCGACAACTAAGAACTTTGTTGGACCATTGTAGTGACGAAATCTATTCGCTTGGCTCGTTGGTGGGAAACACGCTGTAATGCGTCCTATCCCATCCGCGTATCGCATCCATCCATTGGCAGCCTTACAGCACATTGTTCAAACAGCCTCTTCTTAGTGCCGTCTCAATCGGGCGACTGGCTAACACCTTTTGGGGGGCCTATGATGAACAGTCCGATTGCAGTCTTCCCGTACTGTCTTCCACTCAGGACTACGCCTGGCTGGAACTGGCCAACGCCAGGCGGGAAGCGAAGGGCGACCCGGAGAACTTGCCACCGGTGACGACGGAGCAGATGGAGTTCGTGATGGACAGACTGGAGAAGGAGTCCCACTTCCAGCAGAGCGCCGACCTCGCCCGGAAGCAGCTCCAGCAGCAGCTGCAGGAGCACGAGGACGCCGTCTGCAACGTCTGCCTGGTGGGTGCGCTGCTGCTTCTGCTCTTGTTGTTGGTGGAAGAGTGGCGCTTCATGCGAAGCGCCCCGACGGGGTTCGAGGCCGAGTGTCCGGGTAGCTCGGACGGGCGAACTTGGTCTGGACGACAGGGCGCCGCTAAGCCAACTGGGCGCGCCGCGCCCGGTTTCCCATGGCGTCCAGTTGGCGGGCGGCGCCACATCGTCGTCGGAGTTGGCTGATCCTTGGCCTTCAGTCCTCCGCTGGTTGCGTAGAACGCCGCAGTGCTTCCTCGTCTTCAATACTCTTTGTGTTGAGCAAAATTACTAGAATTTAGAAACAGATTTTGTATGCGTGTATGCCTGTATGGGTGAAGGCCGTTACATTGGCAGAGAAAGAATGCGAATCGGCCAAGCAAGAATGGCGCAGCATTCCTGGCTTGGCTTCCATCGCAAGGAGCTATTTCCACACATTCATTGCTCTCAGGACGGCGAGGGCGACAACACCAACGCGATTCTCTTCTGCGACATGTGCAATCTGGCCGTTCATCAGGAGTGCTACGGCGTCCCCTACATACCTGAGGGACAGTGGCTCTGCAGAAGGTGTCAGCTCTCGCCCTCCGCCGCCGTCAAGTGCGCCCTCTGCCCCAATGGGTGAGCGCAAGTGGCGAATCCTATGACATGTCGTGGCGCAAAATGTGAAGTTTCTGACTCTGTGGCGCGCTCTCCAGAGGCGGCGCCTTCAAGCAGACCTCCGAAGGCGCCTGGTGTCACGTGGTCTGCGCCATCTGGGTCCCAGAGGTCCACTTCGCCAACACCGTCTTTCTGGAGCCTGTGGAAGGTGGCTGATTGTTGACACCTCTGACTCGGAGGATTTGCAGATGAACTGTAAACTCTATGTGCTGCGGCAGGTCTGGCGAACGTCCCAGTGGCCAGGTGGCGTCTGCGTTGCGTCGTCTGCAAGAAGAAGGGCGTAGGCGCCTGCATACAGTGTCACAAGGTGGTGTAGTGGAAAATTGTCGACTTCGCAACTATGATCTCTGTCTGTCTGTCTGTCTAAGGCTATCTTAGGTCAAATTACAATGCTTCTACTCTCAACTTCTCTGTTCAGCCCAGCTGCTACACGGCCTACCACGTGACCTGCGCCCAGAGCGCCGCAGTCTACATGCGAGTGGTTCCCTGCGCCGACAAGTCGCCCGGCGGCACTCCCTACGGCGTGCGCAAGTACCTCTACTGCGACATACACGCGCCGCAGACGGACAGCGACAGCGACAACGCCGACCTCAGCAAACCAAGAAGTCACAAAGTCAAGCCTGGGTAAGAAATATTATGGATGAAGAGTTTGGGTCTGACTTTTGTGTGGACGTTGGTCGAACTTAGATGCATGCTGGATACAAACGAACTGCAGAGTGCTTGATTGGCGAGGCAAGTATCATTAAGTTTGTTGGAGCGGCGGCCGAAACTGCAGTGTTTGCGCTGCCTAAGAACTAAGCGCACGATGTTGTTGCCTCACCGTTTCCACGGAGTGTCCAGAAGACTCTGTGAATTGTTCGTGCCAAGTTCTGAGTTACTCGATGGATGAAGACGCGAACTTCGAGGGAGTTACAATGAGTGAAGTCGCTTTCGCCAACTACTACCCCCTTGCAGGGTCCCTGTTCTGCCCGCTGTGACGCCGGCGGACGCTCGCGCCAGAGCTCGGCGCGAGATGCGGCAGCGGGAGAAGCTGCGACGAGCGCGCCGTCTGCTGGCCAAGGCGAAAAGCTCCGCGAGCGTCGTCTCCGTCCCAGTGGTGCCTCTGGAGAGGCTGGAAGCCATTCTGGGTCAATTGCATTTGTACGGGAGAACGGAGTTCTTCCCCAGACTTGTGGCCTACTGGATGCTGAAGAGGGAGTCGCGCTTCGGCGTCCCCCTTCTCAAGAGGCTTCAGGTGAGTAGGTGTGGAGCGTGCGCACCACTATTTGCTCAACCCTTCGCTACCACCCACCACTATTTGGACGTGCACCACTATTTTTTCAACCTGTTATCGCCTTATCGGTCAGATTTAGCGCACGCAGAGCATGCAGTGGTAAGGCTATCATACCTTCAAAACGCGCCCCCCCGGGGGGTGGGGGGGGGGGGGGTAATCCGGATTTTAGGGGGGGGGGGGGGGGGGTGAATCCGGATTTTAGGGGGGGGGGGGGTTTCCAAAACCGGGGAGGGGGGGTCAAAATCACCTAAAAATTTGGCAAAAAAGTAAGGAAAGTTTGCAAAAATAGGGTAGAAAGTGCCAAAAATTGCTTAATTTTGATGGAAAACAGCCTAAATATAGCGCCGCAGGCGAAATTTGGCCATATTTAAGCGCCGCAGGCGAAAATTTTCGCAATTTTTGGGAGGGGGGGGTCTTTCAGGCTGGGTAGGGGGGGGGGGGGGGAGATCTCCGGCCAGGGGACCCCCCCCCCCCCCACCCCCAACCACCCCCCCCCCCAGCGTTACAGGTATGAAGGCCATCGAGGCTTTATTGGTCATTATTTCGACAAAATACTGTGACAGAACGTTCCCGTCATTTGCCCGGAGCATGTTCACGAAGTGTAAAGTGGTTCAGCAGCTCATGTTTGTTTCCATGGTAAAGGCGCGTGACCAAACAATAGTGCGCGCACCAATAGTTGGACGTGCTGCACTTTGCGGCGCTTTACCTTACGGTTTGTCCCCGACTGCTACCGCAAGTGTAGCTCTGCGTATTCCAGGTCTACCACCAGAGCAAGAGTCTGAGTAGGGGAGGGACGGGTCCCTCTGGAGAAGGGGAGGAGAGGGCGCGTCAGGCGGCCGACGTGGCGGGAGGCGCGGCCGCCGTCCACCGACTGAATCGGACGCGCGCCCTGAGGCAGAACCTGGAGAGGGCGCGCATCCTCTGCGAGATGGTGCGCAAGCGGGAGCGATACAAGAGGGACTACGTGAGTGGGACACTAGGCATTGATAACCCTTTATGAACGAAATGTTACTGGAGTTACCGTCACTCAAGGTTACCGGGTGTCCCAGGCTACCTGGAGTTATGTAACCTCTGGCGGAGGCTAGCGAAGGCAGGGTTTGGTCCTTCCCTTCGCTGCTCTCCGCCAGAGGTAACGACACTCCGAAAATGGCGCCAATTTCATACTTCGTCCAATTTCTAACCCGATTGTGACGTTGAGACCAGTCATTTATACAGCGTTCGAACGCGAACATTTTAGTGTATACATAAGTGTGCACAATTTTGTCAAGATCGGCGTAAATGCGTGCGAGAAACAGCGCGTTGAATTAAGTGGCGCCCGTCATATTTTCGGCCTTCTGCTGCGTTTCGCCCTCCTCCCCCCCCCCCGGGACAACCTGGGACACCCCGCAACCGCAGGTGTCCCAGGACGTTTTGGACACATGTGTCCAGCCGTTCATAAAGGGATACTTTTGCCCTATGGCAAAGGATCTGAAGGTCGCTGTATAACTAAAGTCTGTTCAAGAAAGGCAGAGACTGAAGGTTATTTGAGTCTGCAGACTTAGTGCTTCGGTAAACCCAAATTATTTATGCATCGTTGGATACCCCTGTCGGAGTGTGTTGGCGCGGTGCGTGTTTTGCCATAATCACGCAACACGCACTGGTTTGGGGCGCACATGAAAAATTCGAGGTTTTGTACAGGGTGGGCGATTTTGATAATTTTTACACCAGTTATACCCCAAGGTGTCCTGATATCACATGTCAAATTTCAGCAAAATCGGTTCACCACAGCGTTAGTTATGGCCTGCCGCGTACACCCTACTTTGGCCCAAAATGGCCAAAATCGCCGAAATCGGCCAAAGAGGGTACACTTTTTTAATAACTCAAGAAAGAAACGGCCAAATTTTTTCAATCTTTCTGTGTGTTAACTAGAATCAATTGTCTACACAATGGAACAAACACCATCTTATTCGGTTGCGGCACGCTCGAATGCGACTCATTCAAAGAGACCCTACTTTTGGCCAAAACGGCGCTTTTCAGCTCGATTGCGCATCGAGGCCGTCCAGCTGGCCGAAAAGCGTCGTTTCGGCCAAAAGTAGGGTCTCTTTGATTGAGTCGCATTCGAGCGTGCCGCAACCGAATAAGATGGGGTTTGTTCCGTTGTGTAGACAATTGATTCTAGTTAACACACAGAAAGATTGAAAAAATTTGGCCGTTTCTTTCTTGAGTTATTAAAAAAGTGTACCCTCTTTGGCCGATTTCGGCCATTTTGGCCATTTTGGACCAAAGTAGGGTGTACGCGGCAGGCCATAACTAACGCTGTGGTGAACCGATTTTGCTGAAATTTGACACGTGATATCAGGACACCTTGGGGTATAACTGGTGTAAAAATTATCAAAATCGCCCACCCTGTGCAAAACCTCGAATTTTTCATGTGCGCCCCAAACCAGTGCGTGTTGCGTGATTATGGCAAAACACGCACCGCGCCAACACACTCTGACAGGGGTATCCAACGATGCATAAATCATTTGGGTTTCCCGAAGCACTAAGTCTGCAGACTCAAATAACCTTCAGTCTCTGCCTTTCTTGAACAGACTATAGGTATCTTCATTGTGTCTGTCTTGCAGGTGTCTGTGGTATCTGAGTGGGCTGAGAGCAGGCTGAGACCTCTGGGGGCTCTCATGGCTGAGATTGTCGACCAGCTGATCACCAAGGATCGCTTCTGCGTCTTCACCCAGCCAGTGTCTGAGCAGGTCCCGTTTGATGTCCTTTCCCAACGTTCACTGGGCATTTTGTGAGCGGGCTACGATGTTCTGAGACGCCAGACGTGTCTTTCCTAGTCCTACTCTCTTACTCGCAGCCAGTTACTGTACCTTCCTTGTTGATCCTCGAGTCAATCGAGAAACGTCAGACGAAGCGTACACATATTACGGTGACTTCAGGAGGTGGCCGGCTACCGTCTGGTGGTGTCAGAGCCCATGGATCTGTCCACCATCAGGCGCAAGGTGTCGGCGGGCGCGTACTCGAGTCTGTGGGAGCTGCGCAGCGACTACCGCCTGATGGTGGGCAACTGCCTCAAGTTCAACCCCAAGAACTCCTTCTTCTGGAAGTACGCCATGCGCATGCAGAGAATCGTGAGTGAACGAGTGACGTCCACTAAACTTTTTGGCTTTTGGAAGACACTCAGTTTGGTGAGGGTCGTGCACGATTGAACTTGGACAGATTGCGCGATTGGTAGAGTGCTAATATCGGTTGCGCGCTGGGTTTGGCGCTGCGATTTTCACCTTACGTGCAGCAGCCGACATTCGCGCCATTGGATTGGACATACTCTGTACAACTGCGTCTGGTTTTTACACGCGATTGCCGTATTCAGGGCTACAAGATCCTGGGTCGATTCGCCAAAGAAGCGTCGGGTAACACCAACGGTGGCGGCGGTAGCGCGTCGTCGTCTTCCGTCCCTCCCATATCCCTCTGCGACGACAAGCAGCTGACGCTCTCTTTGGAGAAGAACATCTTCGCTTCCGATGCGGCTGTGGCGACTACCGTCACTCCTAGTGGTAGCAATACTACACTAATCGCTTGTGTTTGTCCGACTCCCCTTCCACTTGTGTTCCCCTTCAGCGCCGAAGAAGCCGCCGGCGGCGCAGAAGAAGCAATCGGCCGCTGCGCTGTCGAAGTCGTCGTCGCCGCCCCCGCCCAAGAAGCGACCTGCCCTACCGGCGAGCGGTGAGAGTACACGGTATGGAATGCATTCAATCCCATGGATTGCCGTCCTTTCTTTTCAACACAGCCGGCCGGAAGCGTCTCAGTCTGGCGTCGTCTTCTACGGCGGCGACGCCTGGCGGGCCGAAGATGAAGCCGTCGAAGGCGCCGAAGAAGACGCCAGCGGCGATGGCCGAGAAGCGTCGAGACGAGAATCTCTTCACGAAGTTTCGGCCGGTTCAACTGGGTGTGTTCCCGCTCTCTGCTTGTTAGCGTCTGTATGGTCGATGGGTTTGTGCAAAACCTACAGTACCCAAGAGTCCCCTGTCTGCCGAGGAGGTCAGCGGCACCGAAGAGAGCGGCGTGGAAGAAGGAGAAGAAGGGGACGACGACGACGTCCGAACGCTGCTCGTGAAGAAGCGCGGCGGCGCCCTCGTCGCTTCCACTGCTGCGCAGTCGTCGTCGTCGTCGTCGGCCGGCCGACCAGTCAGGAGTGTCGCCGCCAGAAAAGGTCAAAGCAATGTGATCGCGAATCTTCACTGTGCCGAGCACTACTCACATTACGCGATTTGTATGGCGCAGGAGTGACTGTGGGGGAAGGGGAGCGTCGACTGGGCAGTCTCCTTCCCAAGCACTGGGATTTGGTGTGGGTGGAGCACCCATTTATTCCGCCGCCCGGCTCCAAGAAGCGACTCTGCTGCTTCCCCGCTCTCGTCTACGACCCCAGGATGCCCAGGACTGGGTGAGTAGAGCCGGGTTCTCTTCTACGGATAGTTACCTACAGTAGAGCTGTAAGACGGACCGATTTTGCGGTCCGGGCAACCCGGACCGGACCGGACCGGACCAATTCACGGTCCGCCCGGACCGGACCGGACCAGCCGGACCAGATTTCTCGGCTATACCAATCAATAAAGTGACACTGATCTCAAGCTTTAGTGTTAGAAGATGAGGAATTGGTCGCTTGTATAGTACCTATAGGAAGATTCAAGTTACAGAGAGGTAAATCTAAGCGCCACGGGCAATATTTTGACATCTTTCTTTATTCAACCTATAGCCATCTGCTACGTACACTGCCCTCAGAATCAACAACCTGAACGAACAATATCAAATTGATCTATGTGTGGACCGTTGAAGCCTAACCTGGACCGAAGTGTTTCAAATCATTTGTACCGCGAGCAAGGAAAGAAGTTGCATACTCTACACGCCACACGTGAAATTTGCCTTCTTGTAGGTCGCGAGGGCCCAAATTTTAACTAAATTCTAAATTTTTCTTTTTAATTAACTGCCAGAGGCAATATTTTGCAACATTTTAAGCGCCGCAGGCGCAAATTTTGTCGATTGTGAGGAGGGACAGTGAAAACACATGTCATTTTGGACGTAACGGGGAGGTTTCTTCATCTTTGAAAATATTTATTTTTTGCCCGGACCAATTTGCCCGGTCCGCGGACCGGACCGGACCGGACCAAATTTTGCCCGGACCGTCCGGACCACCCGGACCGGACCGGACCGAACCTTACAGCTCTAACCTACAGGTTACTGCACTCTCAGTCGTTATATGTGTCCCAATAAAGTTATGCGCGATTGATCAGTGGTCAGTACTCTCGAGCAAGCGAAGATCGCGCCGATCCGACGTTGTCGGTGGCACAATTTTCCAGCGCCGTTTCTTGCCAATGGCGTCTCAAATAGTGCACATCGTTCTGCAGAGAGATTGTCTTCGCGGCTCTCTCGAATCTCTCTTTGGTAGCAATGGAAGTACGTATCAGTCAAAGTAAGCGTTGCTAATGCACCCATGCAGCTACCTGAACGCCTTCGGCATGCGTCTGCACGCGCCCTCTGCCGAGGTGCTGTCTCGCGACCCGAATCGGCGCCATCAGGGCCTGACTTCCCACTACCTGGTCAGGATCTTCGACCGAGACATGACTTGGTGGTGGCCTTGAGAAGACTTCTAGAAGATCATCTGTCTAACGCTGAGCTGGCAAAAGTGTTGCAGGCACTGGTCCCATCTGCAGAAGACGTCGCAGTTCAACCTGGACGAGAGGGAGGACGCCCTGCAGCTGCAGAAGCCCCAAAGGGCGGGCGACCAGAAGGCCGTGCAGGCCGCCTACAGAGAGGCACTCTACTACAGGTCAGTTCGTGTAGTGGGAACTGACGATCCGTTGGGAGCCTGATTTGTCCGCCTCACTTGACCCTCCAACTACTGATACTGTTGGATGACTCTTTCAGTTGTTTCTTTGGACGGATGCTTTGGATGACAGGGGGCGCACACCGAATGCCGCGTGTCATATTAGCCGCTGCCTTCTACCACAGCTGCGTGCACACTACTTCCTATCTCAGGTACCGCATGACGGAGGAGTGTCCCGAGCGCTTCCGCGAGGACTTCGCGGAGAGGGAGAGAAGGGACAAGGAGGAGGCTGAGACGCTCGAGAGGACGCTCAAAGACAACAAGGAGCAGACGTGACTGGGACCGTGCTTTGTCCTGTTGTTACTTGAGCCTCACATCATGGCTGGCGCGGCAGCGCCAGACCATAATATGTTCCATCCAGGCCGCGCGCGCCTTTTCCCATCGTCACGATATATATTTCTCGGGCTGTGCTAGACGGAATTGGTTGAAATTTGGCACACTAAAGGACTTTATCATGAATAGATTAAATTCCAAATTTGGTTAAAATCGGTTAAGTGTAGCGAAAGTTACAGGCGCAAAAAGGATCGCGGCGCGTTTCTTGTCCCAACGGCGGGGGGTGAATTCTTCGTCGTCTTCTTCTCCTTCTTCTTCTCCTCCAGATCACGCTCTAACGTCCATCAGCATCTCGTCGCGTCGCCTTCTATTGTTTTCGCCACCCACGGTTGTGCGCTTACTGTGCAGCATTTAAGCGCCCCCCCCCCCCCCGTTCAGGAGCCCCTGCATTACGTGCCCCAAATTTGTCCTACTCGTTTTATGCGTGCCTCAGAGTGTTCCCCCAACTCGTTCAGGAGCCCCTGCATACGTCCCCCAAGATTGTCCTACTCGTTTTGTGTGTGCTTCAAGGTGTTCCCCCGCTCGTACAGGAGCCCCTGCATACGTGCCCCAAAATTGTCCTACTCGTTTTGTGCGAGTGTCTCTTATAAGCCCAACCACAATCAATAAAGTCCAAGCTGCCAGTGACTTACCAGTGACCTCTAAAAGTGATATACCAGTGCCCCTTCTTCGTCTACGGACCACGATGTCAACGTGCTCGTCTACAGGCATTCGCTGTAGAGATGAAACCTTTAGTTATTTAGTTAATTAGTCAGTTAAACTTAATTTAATTTGGCATCGGCAGAACCGTCTTGACGCGTAGAATTCAACGGTGACCACGCCGACCCCCTCCGACCTACCACCCATTCCCTGGGGGCAAAAGTGTCGTCTGCGAAGGGGAGTTTCAGTATACTGACAAATTGTTAACAAATTCAAAACACATCAAAACCATATCAAATAGGGGTTCGTTTGAAGCGTCTCGACGAGAAAATTTTAATGGCACCAATGCCGTCGCCCCCAAATATACCACGAGCGCCATTTTTGCAAAAAGGTGCCTCAAAAATCAACTTTTTATTGGCTCATCCAAACATAGCGTTGTAGGGGTTCGTTTGAACCGTCTCACCGAGAAAATTACACTGGCGCTATCCGCGACCCGCAAAAAGGTACCCAGAGCGCTATTTTTGCAAAAAGGTGCCACAAATTTGTAACTTTTGATTGGCTGCTCGGAACATGGCGTTGTTGGGGTTCGTTGAAATCGTCTCGTCGAGAGGAATCCAATGGCGCCGTCGCCGACCCCGTACCACGCACCATGTCCACGCGGTCACGCAAACGTGGTCTGGCCACTACTCAGTGTTGCCTTATCCGAAATTAGTCGTGTTGGGGCTCAAATAAATCGCCCTAACGAGAAGAATTTATTTATGAGGGTCCTCAGACTCCATCTGTCAACGCACAACCTCCCTGAAGAAGAGAATCCAATAGCGCACCACACACAAACCATGGGGCCAGAGTTTTTGGACCTCATACAATCTCGTTACCCATGTCCCTCCATACCTCTTACTCCTGTCACTCCTGAAGCTTCTTGGCAGAGTTTCAGGAGCCGCTGCATACGTGCCCCAAAATGTCCTACTCGTTTTTCGCGTGCTCAAAGTGTTTCCGCTCGTGCCCCAAAATTGTCCTACTGTTTTGTGCGCGCCTAAGTGTCTGCTCGTTCAGGAACCCCTGGAAACGTGCCAAAAATTGTCATACTCGCCTCGTACGTTCTAAAAGGGTTTCCACTCGTTCAGTGCCTAAACATTCATGTCTCAAAGTGGACTACTCGTTTAAGTTGATTGGTTGACTGGCTCCGCCAATAAAAAAGTAAGAGTATTTATGTAAAAGTGCTAAAGGCAGAAAGATGAATATGTCCAGGTTGAAGCATGTAAAAGCAAGAGTATTATACGATATTCCACTGGTGTAGCAAATGCGGCGGAAGCGCCGCCCACCAATTTGTAAGAAAATATTATAAGTACCGGCATTAATTGAGGGAAAGTATTTTCGACTAAAATTATCCACACAAAACTGCGCAAAGGTCACAACGACACGCGGCAACATATTCGGCACATCTTAGCGTGTCGTTGTGACCTTTGCGCAGTTTTGTGTGGATAATTTTAGTCGAAAATACTTTCCCTCAATTAATGCCGGTACTTACTAATATTTCTCTTACAAATTGGTGGGCGGCGCTTCGCGCCGCATTTGCTACACCAGTGGAATATCGTATAATACTCTTGCTTTTACATGCTTCACACCTGGAACATATTCATCTTTCTGCCTTTAGGCACTTTTACATGAAATGTACATACTCTGCGATTATGGTGGCTGGCTGTCATCGTATGTCTCGTCACGTGCTGAACCTACTACAATGTCGCGACCTCTAGCGTGAACGATCAGTTGCTTTAGCCAACCATTTTGCATTACTCGAAGGCCGCCTTCTTTTGCACACCACAAAATGAGACTTACACACGGCTAAACAAACACACTCACAAACGGAAACACAAAGTGTGCGAGCTTTCACAAACCAACGCGGGCTTTCACTGTCCCATTGCCTGAGAAGCTGCAACAACGTCACAAAGTCACCAATCTCGCTCGCGAACGACAGGAATGAAGGACGCACCGCCGATTTCGCGCAAGAGAGCAAATGAAGATGAGAAGGGCCAGAAGGCGAGGCGCCATCGCGCTACCGTAACCCACTGCCAAAAGTGTGTCTTCACTCGGCCAATCATTGGGAAAGGCTTCTGTTCGTGCTACCGCGTACTACTGCTTCAATTCTCCACAGTTCCTCCACACAGCTTGCCCTGCCAGTAGACAGACTCTACTAAATGACAGTCTCTGGTATAAGAGAGACCACCAACCAATGGAATGCCGTCGTCGTCATTCTCCGCCTCGACTTTCACTGGTTGCAGGCAGTGGGCCAGCGTTCGCCGGTACTCCTGGGCGGCCGTGCGATCGGTCGCCATCACCGGCAGCCCCGGGTGCTTCGCCTGCAGCGACCCAAGACGACACTGCGCCCATTGAGCTACCGTATCCACACCACTTCATATACCATAGAGTGGTCCAGGAGTCGCACCAGGCGCCAAAACTCGGCGCGGCAGTGGTCGCAGCGGAAGCGCTTGCGCTCGACGTCATCGCTTTCCACGTGGCGGAAGACGTGCCGGAGAAAGGGGTCGCCGCCCTCGAAGCTGCCGCCGCAGAGGGCGCACTCCAGTTGCTGCGAAGGGCGCGAGGGAGCGGCGTCCTCGTTCTCAAAGAGTGGTGACCAACAGACTACTTCCACAGCTGACAAGGACATGTACTCTCTAGGTACATGCAGTAAAGTAATCCAATTGGCAACGCATTGCACCTCTTCGTCTTCTTCAATATTGTTGTCGTCCTCTACAGCATTTTCGGGGCAAATGGGACCATTGGGAGGGGCGAGGGCCGCCAGAGGACTGTCGAAACAACTGAAGATCTGACTCTGCGATAGTTCCTCCTTGGGCTTCGTAGCAGACGGCGTCATGCCGACCTGAAATAGTCGGCTAGTGGCCTTGGGATAAAGCTCACACGCGACCGTCCCTGACGGATCGCGACAAGCAGCAGAAACGAACTACCGTACGTACCGTCTTTTCTTACAAGAAACTAAAACACGAGTGGAAGCGCAAACGACCGACGTCTTCGAAGGCGCCAATGTCGTCGCCGGCCTTGCTTCCTTCCACCGACGATTCGGCGTCGTCTTCGTCCGGCAGGCGTCGCGGTCGCCTCAGGGCGGCGCCGACCTCGAAGCCGAAGCAGGCGGCCATCGTCTGCTTGAAGCTCTGCCACAGAGCCTCGGATCGCGCGTGTCTGTCCACCGCCTGCGCCGCTTCTTCGCCCTCGGCGGCGTTGTGGCAGTCCTGACAAATGCAGAGACTCTTTATTTGACTACTAGAGCTACATACCTTGTACAGTACCCCAATGTGTCGGCGGACGTCGTCTTCGCCGAGGAAGCTCTCTTGGGGGCAGAGGGAGCAGCGGAAGCGGCCGCCGCCCTCCAAGTGCAGGCCGTAGACGTGCGCCTCGAACAGCGACGCCGGGAAGCGGTAGTCGGCGCCGCACAGAGCGCACGCCCTCGTGTCGCCGCTGTGAGTCTGCAGCTGGGACGAATCCTGCAATTCTGAGAGCTACTAACAGGCTAATTTCACTGGTTACAAGCAAGACCCAGTTGAATAACACTTGCGTTGCGCACCAGCCGATCCGGCAATTCTCCCTTGCCGAGGCACTTGAGTCGCATGGCGGCGTACTCCTCGCGTCTGGTGGCCAGCTGATCCACCCTCTGCGCCTCCTCTATACCACCGTGGGCAATCTACGAAGCGTTAGCTTCGTAGATTGAATGCGTACGTACAGTTGTCACAATAGTCGGCACATTGTCGTCTCAGTCTCTCTCTCACCCAGGCGTGCTTGAGCCAGAGGTGGGCCTGGTCGAAGGCCCGGGGACACAAGGAGCACTGGTGTCGTCTGGTGTCGAGGTGGTGGAAGACGTGCACCTTCTCCAGCCACTTCAGGTTGAACAGCACGCCGCACTCGCCGCAACGACGGCTGTCCATCGAGCGTTTCGCCTGTGACAAGGTACAGTAGGAAAACGGTAGATTACGGTATCTACCGAAGAGAGGGACCGAAGACAGCTCAGACGAGCAGAGAGAGCAAACAACGGGGGTAGCAAAAAGTACGTACCTAGCAGAAGCCACAGTGACAAGACAACACATCGTTCCGCTCACAGTACAGACCTCGGGTTTCTCGGCCGGCCGCTTCCTGGGGGTCGATAGCGCGGCGGCCGTTAATACCGGTCGGCCCTTCTTCAGTGGGGGCGAAGTAGCGACCGCCGCCTTCTTCTCCTCCATCCCAAAGCAGCTGGCGAGCATCAGCCCGTATCGTCCCGGCATTCTCTCCAAGCCGTCTTCCACCTCGACGCCTTCCTCTCCCGCGTGCTCCTACAGCAAGCGCGCAAGTGAGCTTGCGCACACTTCACTTCTAGCGGATCTCAGTGCTTCAGATGTCGTCAATATGGCACCTTGGCGTGCTTCCTCCAGCGTTTGTGCTGGCCGAACTCCAGCGAGCAGAGGAGACAGCGGAAGCGCCTCCTTCCCAGGTGGTGGAAGACGTGGCTCGTACGCAACTTCAGTGAAACGGAGCGCCCGCACTGCTGGCAGTCGACCTTTCCCTCACCCTGAACTCTCTAGCCTTACGTCTACTGTACGGAACGACATGATTAGGGCAATCGACGGTTTACAAACGCGCCTACAGAAGAGACAAATGAAATCACCTCTGCCATCGGTTGCAGCAGCGAGAAATCGTCGCTGGACGCAGCGTCGTCTCTCTCCGGACTGTCGCTGGAGGGCTTCTGCAGTGAGATAGACGGTGCCGAATAAAGCCAAATGAGCAGAGGCGTACAGTAATCCCAGCTATCTAACCATACATGCGAAGCAAGAATCATCAAACCACCCAAGCTCTAAGGTTCTATCTATGATAGAGTGGAAAGACAACGAACCAAAACAAGAAGAAGTGCAACAAAGCCACGACCTCCGTTCCAGTGCCTTTCTCTTCCACGGATGGAGGAATCCATTCGGCGAGGCACGTCTTGAGGGCGACCTCGTACTGCAGCGACATTGTGACCTTGCGATCCTCCACATTCCCTTCGGCCCAACACTCATCCGTCACCTACGGAGAACAAAAGACGGCTATGATCCATGGCTCACTAGCTTTGCGGTCGCAACAGTCGAATAAAGGGCCGACCAGTCGGTGCTTGCGCGGCTCGTCGAAGTCGCGGAGGCAACTGAGGCAGCGGTAGCGACCGGCGGCGGCGTCTTCGCCTTCGCCGATGTGGTGGAAGACGTGGACCTTCCTCAAGTAGGAGGCGCTCAGACGACGGCCGCACGCGCCGCACGGACGGGCATGCGGGGACTCTTGCTGCTGCTTCTTCTTCTCCGGTTTGGACATTGCTCGACTACCGGCGCCGCCGGCAACGAGCTGAATCGGTGACATGATGAAGTGACTATCAATCAACATCTAACAGCAATGCTGTCGACGGAAAAGCACCTTGACTTTCAACTGCACGCGCTTGCGCTTCGCTGGCTCTTCGTCAAATCTCGAGATCATTCCGTTTGAGTCAGACGATTGATTGGCCAAGGGGAGGGCGAGGCGACGGAACAGAATGAAGCGATTGCTGAGCAGTTATTGACAACACATTGCCGTGACAACCTTCAAATTTCGCCGATTTTCTTCGAAAGTTCACAAAATGTACTTCGAAACTGTTTACCTTCAACCTACTCGATAGATTTGTGTACGGTAGCAAAACGTTTGAAATGCGATTGAATACGGCAAATGTAGAATTTCAAATTACTGCACGTCCTGCTACGTTTCGCCACTTTGGTTGCCGCTATCACCAAGTGTATGATTCTGGTCCGCCTAATGTGCAATTCTCAATTTGTGTTATTCAAAGCAATGAAAGATGTCGCACTGTATTTCGGTAGGATGCTCATGACCACGTTCCAGGAGCTTGAATGACACTGTGATGAGCTCATGAATATCCGCAAGTCTTCTACTAAGCAGATTTGGATTGAAGTAGTCACTCGAATCAAAGAGAGTCGTCTCGTCTGCGAAGGAAGGGAAGAACCAAGGAATCAATACCGCCCGAAGGAAGTCATATGCGTCTTCACACTTTCCTCTATGATTCCTCCCTGCTTTCATTGCAAGGGGGTTCTTCTCAATGTCTGCTGAGTAACCTCGCTGAATGAAAGATACCACCGCAGTCTAGCCTACCGCCATCCACCTAATTGGTCGTGCAATTCGCTCCTGTGTGTTATGGACCGCTCAGGTAGAGCGGCCGCTTACCTCTCTTTCCGAGTTCTCTGTCCCTGCAGAAGTATGTAGCAGTGCCAAGAGAGGCAGCCGCGCAACTTGAGAGGCGCCTTCTTTGGTTTCCCAAGAGCTGGCGGCCGTAAGGGCCGGGGATACTAAAAGTTCGCTCCGTCTTTTCTCGCCGCCGCCGACTCCTTCCGAAGAAGCGCGTCGGTCGACGCAGCTGCCGTCAATCAAAGGCACGCCGGCCGCACTCACGTTTGGAAGGAGCAGACGGTGGTCATTGTTCTATCGACTGACAACGCTTTCCTTACTCGAGTGGGTAGAGAGAAGCGAAGCTTCATGTCGGAAGCGTCGAAAGCGGCCTGCTTCACGGCCGTCTACCTGGCGATCGGTCTGATCGCCTTGGTGGTGGCGATTCTCTCGGCCGGCCTAACGGCCGCCTTCCTCAAAGACTGGGAGAAGGAGCGTCTGCGCCAGGAGAAGCTCTGGCTCGACAACCCCGACAGACTGAGTCCCTACTTCGCCCAGCTGGGAAGCAACGCCACCCGAGAGAGCTGGATTCGGCAGAGGGTCTTCGAGATCTTCGACTCGGAGGGACCGGCCAGAATACAGCACAATTTGCGCGAGGTCGCCGGACGGATGCACACGGCGGGCTCGCCGGAGCAGAGAGCCTTGGCGGAGACGCTGAAGAGCAAGCTTCGCTCCTACGGGCTCAAGGTAAGCTTCCAACAGTTTTCGATCATTCTTCTTCGTTCACTTCTTGGGACTGTGGTTTCCTGGGACTCGCAAGCGATTCAGGTCCACTCGACGCCTTACAAAGTGCTGGCATCTACGCCCAGCTACCGCTTCCCAAATCGCTTGACTTACTCAATTCCGAACCCAAATCCGCGCCGGCCACACTCACGATCGGGTACAGAAGAGTCCACGCTCAGCAGCGGACAAGGCGATGTTGTCGCTGTGGAATTCGACAAAGAGCTCTTTCAAGTGGAGGCTAGCAAGCAGAAGGAGACCTACTGGTGGCTGGCTGGGGCGCCGCCTGGTAGGTTGACTTGGATGGCGAGACGACGACGATGATGACGACGACGACGACGACGACGACGACGACGACGACGACGACGACGACGACGACGACGACGACGACGACGACGGCGACGACGACGACGACGACGACGACGACGACGACGACGACGACGACGACGACGACGACGACGACGACGACGACGACGGCGACGACGACGACGACGACGACGACGACGACGACGACGACGACGGCGACGACGACGACGACGACGACGACGACGACGACGACGACGACGACGACGACGACGACGACGACGACCTTGCCGCCCATGCTGCCAGCGCCGGCGCAGATGGAGCCGGGTAGGTCGAAACGAATGTTTCAGGTGCCGTCAGCGGAAAAATGGTCTACGGCAACTACTGCGATGACAAGGACTTTGAAACGCTCGAACAGTTCGGCGTGACTAGTGCGGGCACCATACTGCTCTGTCGCTATGGAAAGGTGCCCAGGTACGAGAAGGTCATGAAAGCGGAAGAGCATGGTGCCGCCGCCGTCATTCTGTACACGGATCCTATGGAATTCAACCCTCTGTGAGGAGCGCCGTACACTATTTTGATATGCCTTACAACCTATGGTAAATAAATCTAGAGATAACGACATCAATGAGAGTTAACTTTTGACTTTGAAATAGAGTTGATAATGTTTATTAAATGAGTTAAATCAAATTATTATTAAATCTATATTAGTAAGAAGTAGCTATTAAATAGTCCGAATTCATCAGATATCCAGTGTCCGAAGGGGCCTTTCCATCGACTGTCTTCCTGCCCGCGGGCGCCACTCAACTGGGAACGGTCTACCGATCGGTCGACGCGATGGGCGACGTGGAGACGCCGTTGTTTCCTGCAAAGGACTACGCCTACCGCGGCAGAACCGACAAGGAAGTTCGGGACGCCGGCTTCGCCCCCAAGATACCCGTGACTCCCATAGGTGTGAAATCGCACAAATTTTGGTAACAACGAGAGAGGAGGTATCCGTCTTTCTTCCACCCCCCTTTTCTCTGTACTAGATGCGGTAGTCGAAGCGCCAAATTTATACCTATGTGCCTATTTATGCACATGTTTACCCAAAGACAAACGGATTTGGCACCTCCACTCACCACACACTTCCCTGAGTTGTTATTCACTTAATCCTCTTGCCCAACGCAGTTGGCACCTAATACCTACATAGGTACACGTACGATCGCCCCCACCGCGCTTCTACCAAACCACAAGAATACTCTTCCTCCGCAGGCTACCGTGACGCCCTGACCATCTTCAAGAGCATGCGAGGGAGGCTGGCACCCGAATCGTTCAAGGGAGGTCTGCCGCCCAGTGACTACCGACTGACGGGAGGAGACGTCGACTACCGCCTGGTGGTCAGCAGCGGCAGAATGGAGACGGTGACGATAGAGAACGTCTGCGCCTACCTCGAGGGAAAGGAGGAGGCCGATCGCTACGTCCTGCTTGGTGAGAAACAGATGGAAGATTGAAGATAGAGGAAATCGGCTCTGCGCATGTTGCGTCGACAGTCTTTCAAAGTTTAGCATAAATTTGCTTTCGAAGTGAAGAACTTATGCCAATAAGCGCCCGATCTGATCGTCACCATGAAGGGCATACCCCAGAATGTGGGGGGGGGGGGGAGTACGAGGAGCTTTTCAAGGGTGTACGCTACATCTGTCATGCCCACTTGCTAACAAGCTCAGAGTAAAAACTGGGTACCCGATGATGGTTGATTGGCATTGTATAGTGTGTCGTGCATTTGAGGAGTATATTCAATATTGTGTCAGAATAGAAACTTAAGCATTTCTTTGGGGAGTATCGCCGCAGTTACCTCGAGTTTCCAAAGAAAGTTTGTGCCGTTGTTGGGCATTCGATACCTATATTATGGTGCATTGGTGGGTACTGATCCATAAATGGATCAGGAATGTTCGCCGCAGGTTCACTTTGGAATGAAGAGGGTCTAAATGGGACGACGCCCTTTTCTTTTGGGTCACAAATGCGGACGGTTACGGTACCTTTGCTGTAGATTGCAGAACCGCACATTGCCGCGTTTCGTTTTCGATTGAATAGGTGACAAAAACATACATTGCCGGACACATCCATGGAAAAATATTACTAAGTTTTAGCTATTTGAAATTGCCGAAAGTAGTAAGGAGTGGCTCTCTGGTGAAAAGTGCTACGAGGTTTCTGGTGAAAAGTGCTGCGAGGTTCTGGAGAAAAGTTTCTGGTGAAAAGTGCTGTGGGGAAAAGTGCTGCGGTGCCAGGCGATGACTTTTCCGCCAGATTCAAACGGTGTCTCTAATAAGCGCACCCCCTGTAAGCCTAAGCCTGTGAGTGTATGACGACGGTGTGCTGAAGCATAGGAGGTTTCTGGCCGGTACTTGTTTTCGGGCCGGTGTGGCCGG